>VDFB02052927.1:0-41155 GCA_007258455.2 Sequoia sempervirens
TCTTAGATTTTGGTGAATTCTTTTATGATTTTTAAAGGGTTTTTGAAGAGAATATTAAAAAAACTATTGTCCTGAATTTCAAAGTAATTGGAGCATCATTAAGGGATTTATTATAGAATTATTTTTTCCAACAAGTTCAGTCTTAAGGCTGCAAAACACCTAATTTTTTGAGAGCAATCTAAGCCTTGGTAAGTTACAAAAAAAAAAATATTTTGACCCCATTTATGTGATTTATTACAAAATTATCTTTCTAGAACTTCTTCACAACAAAGAGAAGCCACAAAAAAGAAGAAAATAAAAAGAACAAGTAGAACAAGAAAAAGGGAAAGAGAAAGAACAAGTGAGAAAAGAAACAAGAGAAAGAGAAATAGAAAGAACAAAAACAAGAGCAAGAAAAGAGTAGAAAAAAGAAGAAAAACAAGTAGTCATAGAAGAAGAAGTAAAAAAGGAGATGAAAAAGAAAGAAAAAGTTAGCATTGAGGACAATGATTTTGTAAAGAGGAGGGCAATGTTATGCTCTTACCTCTATAGTGTGGATAACATTATGAGTAGTCAGCTTGTGGCTACCTTAACTCTTAATTAAGTCATATTATCATTATTATATTGTTATTTAGTTATTTAGGTTAGTCAAGGTGATATTTGATGTATAAGTATGATATGTATATGAGGTATATGTAAGTTATTATCAACATGTTGAATATTGTGTTCTTATTAAAGACTATTAGAGGTATCCCCCTCGAAGTGGATTAGGAGGTGAAGTGGCATATCATTATAAAGCATTTGTAACAATCCTTATTATATCTTCCATTGTGCAAGTTATTTCATTACAAGTAAAAGAGCAAGAGAAAGAGAAAGAAGAACATGGTAAAGAGAGAGAAATAGAAAGAGAACAAACAAGAGCAAGAACAAGAGCAAAAATAAAAAAGAACAAGAAGCAACAATAGAAGTAGGAGGAGGAAAAGGAGATGAAGAAGAAGAAAAAATTTAGCATTGAGGACAATACTTTTATAATGAGGAGGGCAATGTTATATCCCTGCCCCTATATTGTGTATAATGTTATGAGTAGCCGACTTGTGGTTACCTTAACTCTTAATAAATTCATATTATTATTGTATTGTTATTTAGTTATTCATGTTGGCCTAAGGCTTATATAGGGTTATCTAAGTTGGCCTAGGTGATATCCTAGGCATAAGTATGGTATATATAGGAGGTATATGTAGCTTATTATGATCATGTTGAGTTTTGAGTTCATATGAAGACTATTGGAGGCATCCCCCTCAAAGTGGATTAGGAGGTTTCCCCCTTGAAGTGGTATATTACTATCAAGTATTTGCAACATGTTTCCTATTATATATTTTATTGTGCAAGTTTTTCATAACACCCTCTCTAACTCCTTATAAAAATTGTTGAAATGAGAAACCCTCATATTAGCAAGCTCCTCAAAAGATATATCAAATGATTCATTCACTTTAGGCATCCCTTAGATTGTGTTAATGTTCTTTCTATGCTTAACATTGCTATGAACAATATTGTCTTTAAACCATTGACCTCCAACTAGCTAACCTCACTTTTCAATCTCTAAACAACTTTGTGACCCAAAATAATATCATTTTTCTTTTCCTTTGAGATAATTTTTTGTTTAAAATGCTTCATTGAACTCTCCCTCAACCAAAATATCATAAATTTGGATATCTCTCCCTCAATTTTTTTAAGCATAAGATCTTGTTGTCTATATTTTTCATAAGCTCACTTAGTGACAATAGACTTGATCTTCACAAGATTTTTAGTAAATTGAAAACATGCATGTATATTGTGTAAGTGTATGTGTAATTGTGTGTGTATATATCTATATATGTACATAACTATATATTTTATATGTACACACACAATACACATATAGTATGTACATACATGAATATATGTGTGTCACATATATGCATACAAGAGAAAATCACATGAATATATGCATGTACACACATACATATAGGTAAACATGCACAAAAACAATGTGTTATATATAATAGAGGAAATTACATGCCTTGATTTTTTTCTCTTCACTTTGGACTCACTTTAACTAGTTTATTTGGCTTGCAATGATTGGCATACAAATGACAAGACATTGTTTTCAATACCTTGAACATTACCTCAAAACTCTCAAAGAGTTCACTAAATTACTATTCACTAAACTTGTAAAAAAGGTCACCAAATTTGAATGGAACACATATTGTCAAAAGATGTTTGATATATATATATATATATATATATATATATATATATATATATATATATATATATATATATATTAAAATTACATGCCTTGAGTTTTCTCTTTATTTGTTACTCACTTTGACTAGCATATCCCAAGTGTAGTGACTAGCATGCAAATGATATATTTATGTGTTCAATAATCTAAAAATTACCTAACAATTCCCAATAACTCAAAATCAAATTACCATTCAATACTTTTAAATAAGTTCACCAAATTTGAAAAGAACTCATTGTTAAAAGGCATTTGATGACATGAACCAATATTTGATAAATATATTGATACTTGTACCTTTTTTCATGAAAGATCTTTGCTACCATATATATCACCACTATTCTATTGTTAGAGATCTCCTGGTATAAAACAAAAAAATAGCAAACAATGTGTAATCTATTACATTAATTGCACCTCCCTAGATTATGAGACATGGTATACATGTAAGTAAAATTATGCTTAGCTATGGTGTTTTGCTCACAAAAACTAAAAGGTTATATAATTCATATAAAAAAGATCCTCTAAAGTACATGTTTTCTAAAGCCAATCTTCTAAGTCATTCTAAATAGGTGGCATTACTATTAAATTTTAATGTTAAGTTTGTTTCCCAAAAATAAATATCAAAGAACATCTAATTGTAAACTAATTAGTCATATAATGGGTTATGCTCATACAACTATTGATACATATTTCATAATGAACATATTGTATATTGATTGTATGTTCAATCATGTTTTTCGATGGATCGAAATGTATTATTAGTTCCTAGGGAAGAGTGATATTGATTACCTCCCTCAATAGAATTGATCCCCCTCTTTTCAACTATATCTTCCTTGCAGTAACAACTTTTGGAATATGAGGTATTAGTTATGAGTTATGTGCAACCATCTCTCTAAAATTTAAATTATGATATCCATGGCAATTTACAACTATAGCTACATAATTAATTGGCAACAATATGAGAAAAAAAAATAAAAATTGACATAGTAGCATAAGTTGGCATTACAATTTCTTGATTCCTTTGACTCATTCACCACAATGTGATCCCACAAAATGACAATCAACGATTGTTTTGACTACCCATTTTATTTTGCAAGAGATGAAAGCCTTTTTTTAAGTCGACATTGCTTTTGGCCCTAAAATGAACCAAACTATGTTTTCTATGCTACAACTAAACAAAAGTAGACATCAAATAATTAGATTTTGATATTATTCTAACTAGTTTTCTATTTCTATACATATCTGGAAACAACTATCACTTATCCACTTGCATTTGTAATATGTTTGTGAATAGAAGCATGGATTCACAAGTATGGTTGGTAGAAAAAATATACTTTTAATGCTAAATTGTTTATTGGTTGCTAAAATAATGTGTCATGTAGTGGCAAGTACTTACCTTTTATTTTTGTGTTTTTAAAATAATTGGGTAGTTATTGATGACCAAGTGATTCTTCAATAGAGTGTCTTTGTAGATTGATTATTGTTTACTATTATAAATGAGAATTGTAATAATGACTAAACTAAATTAGTTATCAACAACCAAGTGATTCCTCAATGGAGTGCCTTTGTAAATTAATTGGGTGATTTTTGAATGGTTGAAAGTATAGTTGTTGACAAACTATTTAAAAACTAGCAAATATTAATTATTGTAGTCACCTTACCATGATTAGGAATTGAAAAACTCATCTTAATACTTCTTGATACCCCGCACATTTCTTGGAAAATAAATAGTTTTTATCATTACATGCATGCCATTCACAATTAGATAGTTCCCTCACTTGTTGGATCTATTCTTTTGTAATCTACAATTAACTTTTCTAAAAAATGAAATATTCATCCACCATTAGTTAATGAGGGCTACACAAAGATCATTGCCACCACTATATGTAACTACCTTCAAGAATGGAAGAATACCAAATTGTACAAGAACAAATTGTTGGGAGAATCTCGATGTCACATGTTGTATATGCTACATTTATCTCGTAGACCTTCACCATAGAGAAACAAATCTTGCCCTACTACTTATTACCCATTTTGTTATAACACTTATACTCTAAAACATTCAATTGTAAAAATGCCAATGTATCTCATGCCATGACAATCATGCACCAAGACTACCCACAAATAAAGGGCATTAATATATAAAACAAAAGCCAGTGGAAAAGGCATTCTCAAAAATGTCTCTAATGACCAGATTGTATATTGAGTATAATACATTATAATTAAATTTATACTTGACAAACTTTTATGGTTAGCTTAAACCTTGTCTATTTCTACCATATTTTTTGACAAGACAAAAGAAAAATGACAATCTTATGGATTTGCTTTATGTTTTGTCTTTGTTAATTGATCATAGGGTCGGTAATTATAGCTATAGATCCTTACAGTTGGTTAGCTAATGAACGTGTGTGTCTACCAAAAGCTCTTCAACCACTATAAAAAAACTATTACTCTCAAATATTTATGGACAACAAATTTCTTCTATTCTTGAATGGATAAATATCAATACAATTTATTTATTGAGTTGCATGACAATCAACCACGAGGATTAGTAGTCTCGTTGTATGTATTGTCTTGGTAATTATGTGTTTTAAATCCCATCAATGGTCAACTCCATTTAATGTTTGACGATAAGACATGTCCCAGGACACCATAGACTATCAAAAGCTATATAGGAACAAGCAATTGCCAATGAAAAAGGCAAGGGTGCATCAATGTTTTACCTTAGTTTATTTACCATTTCACTATATGTATTGTCTTCGTAATTATGTGTCTTAGGTCCTATCAATGGTCAACTCCATTCAATGTTTGACCATAAGGCATGTCCTAAGACACCATAGACTATCAAAAGCTACAATGGAACAAGCAATCACCAATGAAAAAGGCAAGGGTGCATCAATGCTTTACCTTAGTTTATTTACCATTTCACTGTTTATTTACCATTTCACTAACATTAGAATCTCCTTTTACAACAACATTCATCCTTGTCCCCATTATATCTCGTAATTTTTTTTATGAATTTTAGATTTAAGACATGAAAGAAAAGATAACATAACACCTATCAATAATCATCTTCCATGACTTCATATAACATAATCATTTTAAAATGTAAATGCTATTTAAAAAAGACTTTGAATTATTTGCACTAAATTTGTCAAGTACTTAGTTTGAAATGGAATTTATCATGGGCAAGAGTAATTTTTTTGGTACAAGTAACTCTTGAACATATGCTTTGTTAATAATTGCTTTGTTATTAAATGATTATTCTCTTAAATTTATTGATTTATTGATTGATGTGAAGGCTGCTATTGACATTTTATACTAAAAAGAGTATATGCATACACTTAAATTGAAAAATGATTATATGCATACACTAAAGTAAATAAATGTATACTTTAATATTCATTAGATTGAAAAAATTGTAATATATAATTACTTTACGAGTATAAAGACTAATAACTAATTAACAAACTCTTACTTGTGAAGCAATGACCAAATATTTAACAAGTTAAACAATTAATAATTAATTAACTCATTGGAACTTTGTAAACCATAATTAATAATTAATTAACTCATTGGAGCTTTGTAAACCATAAATTATCTACTCAATCTGATTCATCACAATACCATGATCCTTGGTGTAATAGATATCACCACCCATAAGTCCAAATTATCCAGTGCCTTTCTTAATCAAAATCTCAAATTTTAAATTATAAATAAACATTAAACATCAAATCTCAAACCTGACCAAGACTTCATAAATTAAATACCAAACATTAACCGATAATAAATTCGATAATAAATAAGCAACACAAAATTGATGCCAAGACATTAGTGTTAACCTATAAATGATGAAAGCATTTTATTTATATACCGCAGTGCATAATGATGAAAGCATTATCTATTAGTAAACATTTTATTTATATACCGCAGTACATAGTTGCTCTATAAGGAGGGGGTGAAGAACTTGTAGAATTCGCATCCATAATGCTTAGATGACAAGATTTTACAAAATTTATGGGTTTAATTGTAATTTTATGGATTTGCATGCAATCTATGCAACAGGCGTGAATTCGGACATCTAAATTTTATAATAATACAGTTACACGTGATTTTATTTTCATTCTTTTTAAAATCATTAATATAATATCTTTGAATTTTGATATCCAAGTAGCATTAATAACAAGTGAATGAATATAAAAAATATGTTTGAATAATGCCCAAATTCATATCCTTAAAGATAATATCCTCAACTATAACTAGACACTTTGTACAAACCATTCTTACCAGATGTTCATACGAAAATATGCTTGAATAATGCCCAAGTTCATATCCTAAAAGATAATATCCTCAACTACAAGTAGCACTTTAAACAAACCATTCTTACCATATTTTCTTCTCTAAACTCCCCAGCAGATGACGGAAAAAGCAAATAGTTAATAAAATTGAATGGAGAAACAAACCTCAATTTGAACTTCAAAAGATTAAAAAATGACTCAGAATAAAAGACTATAGTGGAAAACCAAAATACATCATAACCTAATACACATCATTGGGTGTCCTCTGGAACTTTCTTCAAAGCCATTAGGAAAGGTCATGCTTTAGAATTACTCATGATATCTTGCAAAAGCAAGAAAGAGAAAAAAATGCAATGCAATGCCATGAGATGCTTCTAAAACTACAAGGTTCTTTGAAATCTGTTCTTATTAGAATCTTATCAAGTTTACTAGACTGGAAAACCCGTCAACTCAGATAGTATATCAATCGATCCAATCCTCTCCTTCGAAAAAGGGGCTACAGACATAACCCCAAACTGGTCATAGAGAGTTAAATCTAAACAAGTTAATACTAGGGCAGACCTTGCATTTCCCTTCACATGTGTTAAAGCTGACTTCATAATTATAGTAACAGCAATGCTGGAACTAAAGATGGGGAATGCAGCTGCAAGCATCGCCAAAAACAGGGCCATTCACTCCAGTGGTTCAGCATGCACAAGCATACATACTCTAGAATAGAGCAACAAATTTGACAACAAACCAAGATGTATGCAATCCAATGCAATAGCTAGTCCAATTTTCTTCAAAAGATAAAGGTGCCTGTAACAATATTCTTTCAGGTTCAAGGAACCTCCAAAATACGACAGTGCAAGGCTCAACCCACCATGCGGCCAATCCAATACAGAAGATGCACCAATTTTCTTCAAAGGTAAAGTAACCTGCAAAATATGATTAGCATGATGAGGGTGTTAGGCTCGCTTTGACAGTGTCCAAACAAAAGCCTCCTTTCACAAAACCATTCAAAGCACAATTCGAATGAAGTATTCAAATTGAAGAGAAACGAACTTTTCAAAAGGAATATCACATAGAATCAGACATTCATTTTGTATGGATATTTCAACAATTTTTTTCTCAATGATCAATAGATCTCAGTAAGTTAGCAGAGACACACCTACCTCAAACATGATGCAGTAGGAAACTACAGGGAACTTCAAACCCCATCCAAACAATCTGAACTTCAAAGAAATTTATCACATTTTGAAATCATTCAAGTGAGAATTTGTGCATAATTTTTTCTTTATTAAATTTTGCGCATAAGTTTTAGTGATTCTTATGCTTACTAGAAGTAGCAATGGCTGATCGCTGCTGGGTGGGATTCAGTTCATGCACCAGATAATAAGCGCTACAGAAGTGTAGGGCGTACACTTTTGTTCCATTAAATTAACTAATCAAATTAGATGTCAAGGAATACCGTGGTTAAAGAAGAACACATCATACACTAGATATATTTACAAATTTAATACTTCAGAATATTTTAAGGTCTGCCAAAAATCTCTATATACATGTGATACAGTGATACAGTCTTCCAAAAGAAATTATTGTATTTTGGGGAAAAAATGCATAAATACAACAGTTTAGCCAACATATATCTATATACAAATATACTTTGGCATGTGTATCCATGCACATGCATTCACGTATGACACATAGGACACACACGTGCATGTACCACAATCACACCAACATGTATTTACACCCCTGTGCATCAGCTATGCATGGGCTTTAATTTGAGAAGCATATGGCTGTGTATTATTTTTTAAAACAAATAATGAATATGTATTTAGTCTTTAATGCTGCTTCTTTACCCACAAACTCTCTTTATAATATTATATATACATATACGTGTAAATGTATAGATATATATGTACACATATACACCTGAGTTGCATCAATTACCAGGCATATAAGATGTAAATTCCATCTAGACAACTTGGGGTATATGTATAGATATATATGCACACATATACACCTGTGTTGCACCAATTACCAGCCAATATAAGATGTAAATTCGTTCTAGATAGCTTGGAGCGCATAAACACCTTCTAGACAGCTTTTTCTGAGATATTGTAGAGAGAATTTGTAACTATATATACATATACATATAAACCCTAAACCCTCAACCCTAAACAAGACAAGAAGAAGTTCAGAGGCCGCGCTCACAAATGCATGCAGTACAACTGCAGCTTTGTTATATATGTATACATACATACATATACACATATACATACATACATACATATACATATACAAATGCATATACATACATATACATGTACATATACATATATTTGTTTATGCGATTAATTTTCCATGGCAGTAAATTGATGGTGGTGAATTGCTAGCGATGAATTTCCCTGAAGCCTTATTTTATATATATATATATACATCCACAAACTCTTTCCCTCATACAATTGTATCATTGCAAGATAAGATTAACAGACGAATGCTGACAGACATTAGGTGTGTACCATTTGGAGTGCCGTCACCTGTCCCATCTGTTGATGTTTATGGCAGCGTCATGGTCTTCTTCCAGCAATCTTCCTTTTACTTGTGATAAATTAAATATAGCCAAGGGGCTATTTAATTTATAAAGAAAACGATTTATTGAAGAGACACGAATTTCTAAAGATGGCCGACCTTCCTTGTAATCAATATTCATTATTTGTAATTATTTTCTTTTGGTGGCCGACCTCCTTCTTGAAGAGGTGCGACCTCTCTTGTAACAATATATATATATATAGGTGGTCATTTTCTCATATTTAGGCATCAAGTTCGTTCGATCTCCTTCTTCATTTAAGCGCACCTCTCTTGTAACAATATATATATAGGTGGTCATTTTCTCATATTTAGGCATCAAGTAAGTCCAATCTCCTTCTTCATTCAAGTGCCAACTATTCAAGAGAGAAGTGTGAATTCTTCTAAGTGCAGATTGTGAAGTTAAGTGCAGATTGGAGATCAAGTAAGAGCAGATTACTTGATTGTTCTACAGCCATTGCTGGTGCTGAATATTGGCCTTGTGTGTGGCCTCATTGTAAAGAGACTTGTTGCCATTACTTAAATATATAAGAGATATATTTGTTGCTGGGTTTTTCTCCCTCAAGAGGAGGGTTTTCCCAGGGTATCTGCTGTGTTATTATTGTATCTGATTTTGAATTAATTTTCTGTGCATTACATCTGATCTTAAAACTAACACCATCGCCAGGTAAACATGGCAACACCAACATTTTGAAAATCTTAATTTGGAAAGCACAAAAAGCCCAAAACATCGCCATTTTTTTACATTCACATTTTCTCCTGACAAAACGTCATGTCTTAGACATGATAAGATAACACCTCATCCCCCATATGATCGTCTCATTGAGAAATAAAACTGACGCACAGATGCTCACAGAAACAAGCCATTTTGTCGGGGGTTTAGTTGCGTCCCACTACGCTGTCCCATCATGTTAAGTATGTTTTTATCTATGTTTTTATGTGTTTTCTCATTGTAGCGAGACTCGCCCGGTTCGCCATGACTCGTGAGTCAGGGCCGGAAACCCGACTGGCAGTCACGGGGAGCTCGGTTCGGACCACGCCGAGTCGAGCGGTTTCGCCAGACTTCAGTGATCCGACCACAATGACCGGCCGTGGCAGCAAGAAGTTAAAACACTAAAAAAACATAAAACTAAAAGTTAAAGTTAGTTTTTTTTTTGTTCTATATGTTCTCTCCAACCCTAAAAGCAACTTCATTTCACTCTTTTGGCAAAATAGGAGGAGAAGAGAGAGTTGTGAAGAAAAATAGGAGGAGAAGAGAGGGCAACCAGCAAATTGTTTAAAACAAAAGCAAGGTCATATATCATTTGGGAAGCTTCATATTGCTAAGGAGGTGCATTGAAAGTTCATTGCTAGTGATTGGGAGGAGTTTGCATTGCATTCCAAGCCAAATCTAAGATGTAAGTTTGATTTTAATGGTTTTTTTTGTGTTTTTTTAACAAATAATTCATTGTAATTTGTAAAATCATTGTTTTTAAATTATTATAGTTTGCATTTTTATTTACAAGCCCTACTTGCAACTTAAATAATTTTACAAACCCTACTTGTTATTGCAGCCACATTCATTTGCAAATCAAACCATATTATTATTTTCACAATGTCTCAAACCCCAGTCAGAAAAGACCCTGCTTGGAAACATGCTGAAATCTTTTCCGGAATGAAAAGAGGAGAAGCAAAATGTAAATACTGCAAAACAATATATCATGGAGGCATAAATAGATTGAAATACCACCTTGCACGCATACCCATCCATGATGCAGTGGGCTGCACCCTAGCACCTATTAAGGCTGTTCGTGAAGTGCAAGTGCAATTAGAAAATTTTGAAAGGCAAAAAGAAATTAGAAAGAGACAGAGGGAGGAGTTGGCAGGTGTTGGAGTTGGACAGGGACTTGGTGCTGTTGGAGATGCTTCTTCCATGCCTCCATACCGTCCTAGTGCTAGTGCATGTGCTAGTGCTTCTGCTTCTGCACCATCTATTCCTATGCGTACTCCTAGTGCTGGTGGCACTGCTACTGCTAGTGGTAGTGGCAATATTAGCATTGGCCCTAGAGTTCGTAAATCTAGGGTGGACTCATATTTTGTACCACGCACTACTAGTTCCCAACCGTCGCTTGAGAGCATGGGTTGGAACAAGGATGCACACGATGCAACAAAAAAAACAATTGCAGACTTTTGGTAGTACTGCACCATTCCCTTCCATGTAGCCAGGTAATTCTTTTTTCGTTTAATTGTTTTAAAATTTATATTTAAATTTTATTGTTTTAGAATTTAGATGTATCTCACTATCGAATTCAAATTTAAAGTTAAAAACTTAAATCTTTTCATTTTATGACATGTTTTAGGTCTCCTTTTTGGCAAAACATGGTTGATGCAATAACCATACGTGGGGCAGGGTTCAAAGCCCCCAACGAAGATGAATTAAAGGGCCCACTTTTGACTCAAAAGGTGGCGGATGTGAAAGCACAATTAGAGGAGCAGCGTGTGCAATGGAGGAGGATTGGTTGCACCATCATGACTGATGGTTGGACCGATAGGAGAAATAGGACGCTGTTGAACTTTCTAGTTTCCTCTGGAGGTAATTGTACTTACCTTAATACATTGATATTTGAATTTGATTTAGTGATTAATAATTTAATAAGGCTGATTTATGTTTTTAATTTATTGAATAATTAGTAATTTGGTTTTGCTTATTTTTTCAGGTGACACTGTCTTCATAAACTCCATTGATGCTTCCGCCCAATTCAAAAATGCCACATACTTATGTGAGGCTATAGAGGAGGTGATAGCCGATGTGGGGGAAGAAAATGTAGTTCAAGTGGTGACAGATAATGCAGCAAATTATGTTGTTGCTGGTAGATTATTGATGGAGAGACACCCAACTATATTTTGGACTCCATGTGCCGCCCATTGCATTGACCTCATGATGGAGGATCTTGGCAAGCTCCCATGGATAAAAACATGTATGGAATCAGCAAGAAACATTTGCAAATTTGTTTACAATCATGCATGGGTGCTTAACCTTATGAGGCAATACACGGGGTTGAGGGAGTTGTCTCGTCCTGGCATCACTCGGTTTGCATCAGATTTTATCATGTTGCAATCCTTGATTCGGTCAAGGGCACCTTTGAGGCGCATGTTTGCTAGTGAGGAGTGGTCTTCCTCATCCTTTTCTACAAGCACTGCAGGGATTGCTGTGGCTGATTGCATATTTGATGAGGCAGGGTTTTGGACACCAGCAGATGAGATTGTGAAGGTAACATTTAATTCTTTATTATGTTTTAATTTTTAATCATATCTTACTTTTATTTGTTCATTTTCATTGACAGTCACACTTACTTATTTGTGAAACATGTTTGCACTTTGCAGTTTATTGAGCCCTTGCTAGTTCTCCTACGAGTTGCAGATGGGGAGAAGCCCGCAATGAGCTACATATATGAGGGCATGGATAGGGCCAAAGAGGCCATTAGATCAGTCTATGGTGGAGTTGATGATAAGTATCGTCCCATTTGGGCGATCATTGATAGGAGATGGCAAAACCAACTCCATAGGCCCATCCATGCAGCCGCATGTTTCCTAAATCCGGCCTTCCACTTCCGCCGTGATCTCCGTGCAGATAGAGAAATTCTTAGTAGGCTCTACTCGACGATAGAGAGAATGTTGCCCTCTGTTAGTACACAGATAGTGCAGGAGATAGATGCCTTCACTAAGGCACGAGGAGACTTCTTTGCACGTCAAATGTGCAAAGATAGTATGACAAAATTAATGCCAGGTAAAAATATATTTAAGGCAATAATTTTCATCTTTTTATATTATAATTTATTATTAAATGTTGAACTTGAACTTGAAACTTGAAATGAGATTGATTTTGTTTCTTTTTCTCATCTCGGATGGATGGTGGGAGATGTTTGGTTCTGATACACCGAACCTGCAAAATGTTGCCATACGAATATTGAGCCAGCCATGCAGTTCATCCGGTTGTGAGCGAAATTGGAGTATGTTTGAGCACATACACTCCAAGAAGCGCAATAGATTGACAGTGGAGAGGATGAATGACCTGGTATATGTTCATTACAACCTTCGGCTCAGATACAGGAAGGCTTTTGACCACGACAACACCCCGATCTGTTTAGGGGAGGTTGATCCACAGTCTGAGTGGATCACTGAGGCTACAGACGCAGTCTTTAGTGACGAGGACCTTGATTGGGTGGACCAGGCAGAGAGAGAGGCTGAGGTTGTAGCCATGGCTGAGGAGGAGGCTAGAGCACGAGGAGACATAGCTACTGGTGGTGAGAGTGGTATGGGGACTCGGACACAGGCAGAGACTATGGCTGCAACTGCAACATCATCCAGGACCTTTAGACGCCTTCGTAGGAAGGATGCTGGCTCCACTCTGCCATAGGCATAGAGTGATAGACTTATAGCTATTGTTTTGAATCTTTTGATATTTCATATTTGTATGGAACATTTCATGTCATGGATTTCATTTTCCATGAGTTTTGTATACATTTGACTAATTTTATATATCAAAGTATGTTATTTCCTTCAGCAGCGCAACTACAATTTGTGTACTTTATACTTATGTGATCATTGTATATTTGTGTATGTGATCACATTTGCTTTTATTTGTGTTGTATTCAATAAAGGGTGCTTGAAACAAGTTTTAAATCTTTAAAAATCTCTAATTTTCTAAGGTTTTTTCAACTTTTTTCATTTTGCAGTCTATGTAGAGTCAGAGTCAGAAGTCGTAGAGTCGTAGAATCGAGAATCACCTAGTAGAGTCAGAATGAGTCACGGAGTCACCGTAACTATGGTTTTCTATGTTATCATGCCTATGACATGCCATTTTATCGGGAGATTAGCTGCATCCCAGGACGCTGTACACGCACTCAAGTTCTTTCAAATGAATCTGCACTATACATGTTTTGACTTTTGAGCCACTTTAGTGAGCGCCTTTGCAATTTAGTTTTATACCCATTTTGAGGGAATGTTTTAATTAGCCGAGAGGCTATATTTTGTGGCACCGTTCCCCCCCGGAAAGTTGTCTCAACCGGAAAAAACAACTTCCAGACAGTTGAAACATTACTAGCCTTGAAAACAAATTTTAACTCGCAACCGATATTTTCCTTTAAAAGGCTACAAAAATCTTGTATCGAGCTCAAGAATCTAGTAGCTCTAAACCCAGATATTTTTAAATCTACTTTTCGTTTATTGTGAATAGATTGAAACAGCAGCTGTAGAGAGACTGATTTTGATTCGTCTCATTTTTTCTTAAATTCTGCTTTGGTATGATTTCGTAATATTTTTCCTGCAAACTCTGCCTATTTTTCTCATCGGCATTGTTGACAATTTGTGCAAAATCTCACTTGCCATGATTTCAGTGTTTTTTTTGGGGAATCTGTACACGGCCAGATCACTTTTTGTTGTGTTTTATTTCATTCTAAAACAGTTCTGTTGTTATCTGGTAAATGAAGGCATTAGTTTTGTGGTTTTATCTGTGGCTGTTTTCTTATATATATTATTATTATTGTAATACTTAGTGTTAGATGGACACAGCTTGGAATCTTCAAAAAGTTCTGTGTTTGTGAGAAATTAAAATGGCAAAATTAAAAAACCCTCTAACACAAAATTGGTAAGGAGAGTGGCCGCTCTACTTCAGGCCTGCAACTCCCTTTCGGGCTCCAGCAACCTCCTAAATGTGAATGTCGAAAATGGCTACGTTTTGGGCTTTTCGTCCATTCCAAATTAGAATTTTTAAAACCTGTTGGCGCTGCCAGATTTTTCCGGCATTGGAACAGGTGTCAGCACTCCAAACAGGTGATGGCACTCCAAACGCATGCGTCTAAACATCCGTCCAATAGTCTTATCTTGCAATTATACTGGTGTAGGGGGGGGACAGCAGGCTTGGAATTTGATGGCCTATTTGACCGTTTTTTCAATTTTAGACTGTATATTACAACTTTAAAATTTATTAGACTGTATAGTTGGACTTGCTATATTTCTATTAAACCGTAAAAACTAAAAATTTATTATAGGAAAAATATAATAGTATTTTAATTTATAATATATACAATTTTATAATAAACATTATAAGAAGAAAAATTAATTTAGAATCAGAATATAATTTTTTTAATATTTTCCAATATGAATTTAGAAACTTTTCACATTTTTACTATCATTGTTTTATATTAATATATATGATTTATAATATTTATTATAAAAATATGTAAAATATGTATTAATTTAGAATCTTTTCAATTTAGAATATAATTGTTTTTAAATTTTAGAATATTTTTAACAAGATTTGTTTTTTATATGAACTTAGAAACTTTTGTTAATTGTTAATTATAACAACAAATTTAAAAATTTTATATATTTATTATTTTTTTATTCAAGGGGTAAACGCTTTTGATCGGAGCTATGAACCGGATACAACCATTCAACAATACCACCCCAACGGGGTTTGAACCTTGGTGGCAAGAACAACAATGCCACCAATAAACCATCACACCATGCCAATACCGGCTTTATATATTTATTATTAATAATTATTATTGTTTTCTATTTTTCAAGATATTGCATTTATAAAAGATTTTATATAAAAATTCATAAATTATTTTTTTTTTGACAATTTATATTTTTTTTAAAATAACAAATGAAAGGCATTTAAATGACCGGACCGTCATAAAATTTTCATGACAGGTAGGGGTGATAGTCAAATTCCAGGCCTGGGGACGGGGTCATGTTATCATGCCATAGAGAGGTGCATTTTGTCTAGAGATTTGCTTCTCCCATGTTATACTGTTATATACATAGGTGTGTTTTGTCCGGAGATTAGCTTCTCCCCATAGAATTCAATCCTCATTTCAGTGATGAGATGTATTAAAAATATATATAATGATACACACAGCATGAATGATGAATGGAACAGCAGATGAATTTGTTTAGATACTGACAAGCTACATAGCCTAAGCAAGGATTCATAAAAATCCTTACCTGTCACTCATGTTCACTGTCCCAGTCATGCTTTATCATGCCACAGAGAGGTGCATTTTGTCTGGAGATTAGCTTCTCCCATGTTATAATGTTATATACATAGGTGCATTTTGTCCGGAAATTAGCTTCTCCCCATAGAATACAATCCTCATTTCAGTGATGAGATGTATTGAGAATATATATAATGATACACAGAGCATGAATGATGAATGGAATAGTAGATGAATTTGTTTAGATACTGACAAGCTACATAGCCTAAACAAGGATTCATAAAAATCCTTACCTGTCACTCATGTTCACTGTCCCAGTCATGCTTTATCAGAGTTTCTGCCCTTTGCAGTATCACCATAGCGTTAACACCGAAAAATGTTGCAACTGTGGCCCTTTCTATGATGGGTTCTGTTAAAATTTAAAAAATAAAATAAAATAAAAATTATACACAAATTTAGTTTTCGTTTTAAGGAGAGAAATTCACAAAATTGAAAAAGAGAAAACAATGGTGAGACAAAATAATCTAACGTCTCTGCTATATACATTTTACTTCAGAAAAATTACAAATAGTGGGCCTATAAGAAAATACCTTGGAAAGTGACATTTACTTCAACTGCAAAATTTCTCCAACGCCAGTGGTAAAAGGAATGAAGGTTTAACAGCCATTGCCTTAAAATGAAAGGGTTTGCATTGCAAAAGGTAGCGCACGGTGAAGCTGCTTGAAACTGCTAGGATTAATTGGTTGCAGGTTAGCCCCTTCTTAGTTAAAAGAAATAACCCGACGTCACCGGTAAGAGCAATAAAGGGTTAGCAGCAATTGAGTAATAATGAAAGGGTTTAAATTAAAATAGCAAATGAAGCATAAAAATAGAAATTAACTTCAAAAATAGAAATTAACTTCACCCTTCTGATGTTTCCTTGCTCTCCTCCTGTCATAAACGCCATTGCCATTTCATTCAAAAGAAGGCCGCTTGAAAAGGCAATGGAAAGTCGAGGCAAAATTAATACAGTAATGGGGTTAATTATGAGGCTACGGACACAAGAATGTAGTACTGGTTGCTTTAAGGTTTCACCCAGTTAAGCAGGTGTTCCATCCGTTGGGAGTTACAATAGGTTGCCCAAAAAGGGTTACACGTAGAATAAAGGGAAGAGCAGCGTAGCATATTTATAAAAAGACGTGTCACAAAGCTGTTGGCATATCTCTCATCGTATTTTTGTGTTTGAAATGGACTGAAGAGTTGAAAATTAGGGGAGAGGGGCCTATAGTGGAGCACCCTAACTTTGTTTTTTTATAAAATCCTATGTGAAAATTTCAAATCAATCCCAATTTTGTACAGCAGTTTAGGGGAGAGGGCCCAGTAGTCGTGCAGGGTCCAATAGCCGTGCACTCAATCGTAATTATAATACCCAATAGTTGTTTATATAATGTCCAATAGTTGTGATTTGACTACCCATAATTAAACAAAATGTATGCTTTTGATCTAAAAAGCAACCAATCATGTGATACCACTTCAGTGCTCAACTACTCATGATGTAATGCACGAGAATTGGTCTCACTATTTTTTGGGACCTTTTTGGACACCTTGACAAAAATGCATGCTGATGTGGCATCATATTTGATGATGTGGCCCTAAAACCTTAGTTATAAGCAGAGAACTTGCCAAGTAAGCTGCTGTAAAAAATTGGGAATGATTTGAAATTTCGATGTAGGATAATTAGAAGCGCGAAGTTAGGGTGCACGACTACTAGGCCCTCTCCCCTATTTGGCAACTCATGTGCTTCTATATTTTGTTTTAGGGTCACATCATCAAATATGATGCCACATCAGCATGCTTTTTGTTGAGGTATCCAAAAAGGACCACAAAAAAAGTGAGACCGATAGTGGTGCACTAAGTCATGTTTTATTGGTGCACTGATGTGGCATCACATGATTTGTCAGTTTGTGTATTTTATGGATAAAAAGTATTTTACAATTAGATATTAAGATGTTCTACTGTGGGGCCCACTCTAGACTACTTCTATCCCCACTATTAGACCTTGCTCCACTATAGGCCCCTCTCCCCTACCTACTACGCAAATATTATGTGGTTCATTTTCACAGTTTATTTAAAATTGATACAAAAATTATTGTTATGGTAGGTTATAAACTTTATGATGTAGGTAATGTTATTTTATTTTTATTATCCACTTGTTGTAAAATAGACGTTGAAAACAAATTTTATTGTTATCGTAGGTTATGTAGTTTTATTATATTTTCATCATCTACTTTATTTTATTTTCATGATCTACTTCATGTAAAATATATGTTCTTGTTTTCAACTTTTTCTTGGGTATTGTCTATTTGTCAATCTCACATCAATAATGGTGTGATCAAACCGTCAATTGGATGATTAATATCTTCACTTTCCCCTTAATTTCAACTCTTGGATAAACTTATATGTTCTTGTTTTCAACTTTTTCTTGGGTATTGTCTATTTGTCAATCTCACATCAATAATGGTGTGATCAAACCGTCAATTGGATGATTAATATCACATCAATAATGGTGTGATCAAACCGTCAAATGGATGATTAATATCTTCACTTTCCCCTTAATTTCAACTCTTGGATAGACTTTTTCATCATGTTCTCATATGCGAGATTAAACTCTAAAAACAATTTGCTTTGTCCGAATAGCAATTATGAATTCTTTTCTCATATATTTTATTGTTTCTTAATTAGTGTTTGTGCACTCTTACAAGATAATGTCTCATTTACTCATCCGTTTATTGTTCTTTTTCAACCACATGCTCTTCCTTTAGCCCAGCCCTTCCTCCATCACCATTCTAAGGGCCATCACCATTCTAAATTAAGATGGTTCTCCATGTTTTTAGCCCTTTTTAGATAACTTAAAGTTTGGGCCAATGTCAATGCTTCTAACCAAAAAGTACTCTTTTAGCCAATAGATCTCATACGGAATTGAGATTTTGATTTTGAAGTTGTTATGATTAAGTGATATTAAGATTTCAGACCCTTTCGAAGACAAGCTATAGCATTTGCCATTAACAGCTATAAAGATATTACACAGTTTTATGAAGGTATTCCACAGTTTTATTCAAGTTTCTTGTGTTTGTATGGGATTGATATTGAGTTTAAGATTTAGAAAACGTAAGTGATTGAGTATATCCCACTAGCATCATTGGGATAGAGGCTTTTGGGATTATTTTCCCTTGACTAGGAGCTGTGAAGCCTTCAAAAAGAATCTATTGTGATTGCGCCATGGCCAAGCACAAAGACCATACTTTGCATGGACACATTTTTCACCTCAGTTAACACAAACACCTTGTTTTCAAGGTCTCTTTTCTTCTATGTATTGCCTGAATGGATGTTTCAATAGTTCTGTTTATTTTGCATTTTTAAGCAATTAGATCTTTCATAAAACTGCAGCATTCTCAGGCTACAAAAGGAATTTTGTTTCTATAGATCAGATTCAATATTTCACAAACCTAGAGTTTCTACTCTAGCTTTTACAGCAGTTGAAAATTAAAAATTGAGCCCATAACAATGTTATGCAATGGTGGAAATAGAGTTTCTTTAAGTCTCTAACTTCAGGCTATTCAATCTTGTTTTCTATCATGCTATTGCACTTGAAGCTTGAGGGTCAACAATAGTAAGAAATGTAAATGTTTCAAATCTTACGACACAGATATGGATGTCAATTCAGATAAGAACAATTAATAATATGCTTTTACCTGGAAATGATACAAATTTTCAGAACACCATATCCAGATGTATCTGGCACAGCTCTAAAGTTAACCTAATTCTGGGTATAGACAGGCACGGTTTCCAGGCCATATCTGGGCCATGCCATACCCGTATCTGTATCAGATATGTACGTAAGCGTATATCCTGCAACCTTGACCAACAGTGCTTAGAATTGCATCAAAGAATTTATTGAAAGATGACTGGACCCATCCTTCATGGATCTTGATCCAGCATTTTAAATAACCGGCATCTTATATTACCCTTTGATTGGACCCCTAACCTGTTCGGAATTGCTGGGCTCTTAATCTAACATTTTTATATTATGATGCATATTTCTGGAATCAACTGTTGTCTTCATTTTTTATTTTGATACAGATTGAAGATGCTTCACAAAACAGCCCTGGGTTCAAATCCTGAGGACAAATGCTTGAAAAGTGGAGTGTTGAAATTAAGCAAAACACCACATCCAACTTAGCGTGCCCTACCCAAACTGACAAACGTTGGGATGTGTCTCAGTTCTAGGAAACTTTGACATAAGTGAAACGTCTTGATCATTGCATCTAAGCAAAGGTTTCCCTTCAAGGGGAATTTAACAATTAAAATATAAAAATAAAGCAATTCAAATTTCTCATCGGAGCCCAGAAAAGCTAAAGTCTCTTTTCATACAGTTTGCCACCATCTAAAATGACTAACAAAATAATCGAATATGCGTTATAATGCTTTTCTAATTGTGTATTACACACAAAAAAAAATGGAATAAAAAATTGACCATCTGCTCGTTGGTCTTGCTGGTCACAACAGTGCAGTTAAAATTTGCGAAGTCCAGGTTCCACAAGACATCTACAGAAAGTACCCTTCGTTCATGGCATCTCAGCTAAGGTTGCCCTAAAAATAGAATTTAATGTGACATCTAAACTGAAGATTAGCTCAAAACGAGAACTTTCTTTTCCTAATTGTGCAATACGCACATAAAATGTAATAAAAAATTATTATTTGAGATCACTGACTACAAAAATGCAGTTATACTTTAAGCAAGCCCTGGTTCCAAACAATTTTGACGAAAAAATATCCATCAGGATTTAGTTGTGGCATCTAATATAAAGGTTACCCTGAGAAAAGAATTTACCATGGCATCTAAGCTAAAGGTTACCTTGCAACAAGGATTTTGCTTTACCAATTGTGCGCCACACGCCCAAAAAAAATGTATTCAAAAATTAATAGTCTGATCATTAGATATCGTTGATCCCAACAATGAAGCTAGAAATTGTGCAAGTCCTGGTTCCACGCAACTTCAACCAATAAAATAAGCTTTTGTTGTGGCATCTCGGTTAAAGGCTGCCCTGCAAACAGAATTTAATCTGGCACAGAAGCTAAAGTGAAACAATTTTTTTTAAGAGATTAAGATTGAATCAATTTTAAATTTTAGTTTAAACTTATCACACTTGGGTTTTTTAAAACAAGTGACCTCCATGCGAAGCGAGTAGCAAGATACACATTTTAATCTTTCCAACCACACATTGCACAGAAACAGTCCGAATCAAAACCAATCGCTTAATCATTTTAAGACTATGAACAATAACAATGCAATTTTTTTTTTTGCAATTGGTCATTATTTGAATTTTTTCAAAAATGTGTACGATGACAAAGAATTAGGTCATCAGTAAGAGTATTTCTTACATCCTCATATAAGAGTGGCCTAAACCCTAAACCCTAAACCACTGTGCATCAGCTATGCATGGGCTTTAATTTGAGAAGCATATGGCATATGGCTGTGTATTACTTTTTAAAACAAATAATAAATATGTATTTAGTCTTTAATGCTGCTTCTTTACCCATAAACTCTCTCCCCCTCTTTTTCTCTCTCTCTCTCTATACACCCACATACTCTCTATATATACATATTCGTGTAAATGTATAGATATATATGTACACATATACACCTGTGTTGCATCAATTACCAGGCAATATAAGATGTAATTGTAAATTCAGTCTAGACAACTTGGGGTATATGTGTAGATATATACGCACACATATACACCTGTGTTACACCAATTACCAGCCAATATAAGATGTAAATTCATTCTAGATAGCTTGGAGTGCATCCACACCTTCTAGACAGCTTTTCTCAGATGTTGTAGAGAGAATTTGTAGATATATATATATATGAACCTCAACAACTAATCGAAAAATAATAATTAGAAATTTTAAAAAGAGTCAATATATACACAAAAGTTATTTACCAACAACAAAACATTCTTATTGAATAAAAAATACAAAAATCTAAAATTAATTACTTAAGACAAGGTCATTAATAAGTGACTTAGGCCTAATAAGATCTAATGTGCATTGGTGTCCATCAACCATATCTTTCACAATTTCTCAAGAGTGAGTTTCATTCTTATCTTATCTCCCTCTCTTTTCTACTATATATATATATAAACTCCCTCCCCATCGTATCATTGGGGATTAGACTGACTAACGGACATTGACGGACATTAGGAGCATGCCGTTTGGAGTGCCATCACCTGTCCGTCGCCAAAAAACATGGCGAATACATACCTGCTAGCTAGCTAGCTGGCCGCATCTGTCAAATGCATTTTGGTAGGGAGAGTGGCGCTCTGCTTTGGCCTTCTTCGGAGTTCTGCACCACCAATTCACCGCCAGAAAATACCACCACAATTCACTGTGGGAAAATTCACTGCCACCAGCAATTCACGGCCCCAGGAAAGTAACTGCAAAAAATTCATGCAATTAATTTTTCGGGCAGTGAATTGTCATAATGGTGAATTTTCTCCGGTGAATTGTTAGCGTTGAATTTTCCATCAGTGAATTGTTGGCAGTGAATTTTCAGCATGCCCTCCCTTCCGCACTCTCCAGCAAAGCAACCTCCAAAACCAAAATGTGAATGTCAAAAATGACGATATTTTGGGCTTTTTGTTCATTCCAAATTATTATTTTGAAATGGCCAGCTTTTGGGCTTTTTGTCGATTCCAAATTATAATTTTGAAAACCCGCTGGTGCTGCCACGTTTTTCTAGCGGCACTCCAATGTCCGTCGGTGCAATTAGTCCAGGGCATGGAATGGGGTGTGGGGTGTTATGTTATAATGTTACATACATAGGTGCGTTTTGTCTACACTTTAGCTTCTCCCGTAGAAAGCCCGCTGACTACAAGAAATATTATTTGCTCAGGCATTACTTGCTTTAACTTATTCTGAAATCAAATGCATACATAGAATGCAATACTCATTTCAGTGATGACATGTATTGAGAATATATATAACGATACACAGCATGAATGATGAATTGGAATAGTAGATGAATTTGTTTAGACACTAACAAGTTTCATAGCCTAAGAAAGGATTCATAAAAATCCTTACCTGTCACTCATGTACGCTGTGCTAGTCATGCTTTATCAGAGTTTCTGCCCATTGCAGTATCACCATAGCGTCAACAACACCGAAAAATGTTGCAATTGCGGTCCTTTCTATGATGGGTTCTGTTAAAATTTTAAAAATAAAATAAAATATAAATTATACACAAATTTAGTTTCCGTTTGAAGGAGAGAAATTCACAAAATTGAAAAAGAGAAAACAACGATGAGACAAAATAATCTAACGTCTCTGCGATATACATTTTACTTCAAAAAAATACAAAGACTGGGCCTATAAGAAAATACCTTGGAAAGCGACATTTACTTCAACAGCAAAATTTCTCCAACGCCAGTGGTAAGATGAATGAAGGTTTAACAGCCATTGCCTTAAAATTAAAGGGTTTGCATTACAAAAGGTAGCGCGCGGTGAGGCTGCTTGAAACTGTTGGAATTAATTGGTTGCAGGCGGGCCTCTCATTAGTTAAAAGAAATAACCCAACGCCACCGGTAAAAGCAGTAAAGGGTTAGCAGCAATTGAGTAATAATGAAAGGGTTTTAATAAGATAGCGCATGAAGCATAAAAATAGAAATTACCTTTCACCCTTCTGATGTTTCCTTCCTCTCCTCCTATCAAAACCGCCATTGCCATTCATTCAAAAGAAGGCCGCTTGAAAAAGCAATGGAAAGTCGAGGTAAAATCAATTCAGCGAGTGCGCAGGCTATAGCTGGTAATGGTTTTTATCGAGGTAAAATCAATACAGTAATGGGGTTAATTATGAGGCTACGGACATGAGGGATGTAGTACTGGTTGCTTTAAGCGGTGTTCATCCGTTGGGAGTTAAAATAGGTTGCAGGGTGACGCGTACAATAAAAGGAAGAGCCACTAAGCATATTTATATAAAGACGTGGCACAAAGCTGTTTAAGGGCATATCTTTCATACGGAATTCAGATATTGATTTTGAAGTTGTTACGATTTAAGTGATATTTGGATTAAATTTCTACTACTTTCATTTGTGAACTAACATATTATTGTCCAAACCTCAATCTCGTAAAGGATTATAAGTGAAATAATATATTTTGAATTTTTTTGCCCCTATTTTCATGTACTTACTATTGAACTTGATATTTCATCTTATGTGAACTAACTCATGTTATTAGAATTGACAATCTAAAACAAATATATTAATGCATAAATAGTTCAATCATGAGATGACACTATTGAAGTATTTCACAATCCTTTCACATTTTTCAAAAGATAAAGAAACCTATAACAATCTTCTTTAAAAGTTGAAGGAATGTCCAAAATACGATAGTGTAAGGCTTAACCCATTATGTGGATAATTCAATATAGAAATTTGATCAAGTTTCTTCATAAGATGAGTTACATAGGCCAATTCTCTTCATAAGGTAAAGTAACCTACAAATAATGATAACACAATGAGGGTCTTCTAGGCTCACTTTTACTATCTTCAAACAAAAGCTTTCTTCTGAAAAATCATTCTAGCATAATTCAAATAAAGCATTCAAAATCTTCAAGAGAAACAAGCTCTTTAGAAGGAAAAACAAATAAGACATTCATTTTGTATGGATATTTCAACAACAAAAATATCTATACATCCCAATGTATGTACTATGCATGGAATTTTATTTGTTAGTCATACGGTTGTGTATATTTTTTTAAATAGCATAACATATTTTTTTATAGGGCTATATCAAATGAAGAGAGAATTTTGGGCATGTTGTAAATTCTAAAAGATTATAGTAAAGATGTATTTAGTCTTTGATGCTTCTCTTTACCCTCAAACTCTATCTTATCATCTCTTTCTCCATATATAGAATATATATATAATGTATATGTACATATATACATTTTCATCAAGCTCTATGATTGTGTCAATAGATATTTGAATTTAATTTGTATTTGATTCCATGTCGTTTAGTTCTATATATAGAATATATATAATGTATATGTATATATCTTTTTTTGTTTATTGTGGTGGCTTTTTAATGAAGATGTGATTGGTCTTGAGTATAATATTTTTTAAAATTAATGGTGCAAGAGTCATGGATGGTCTCAAGGTTAAGTTTAGGGCAAGTTTGGGACTTTGCATGATGAGAGTTTGAAGGTTTATTGTTATACAATTATTTTTTCTATGTCATTATTACAATTTGAATGGATTTTTATTCTCTTTGCTTTCAATGTTGAGAACTACATGAAAATTAGAGGATTTTTCCAGAAGTTGTGCATTAGAATTCGGTGGTGTTAAGCAATAGGACGGTCAATGGATGCTAATCATTAATTTTATAACTTTCATGTTCTCAAAAGTGGGACTAAATTATATTTATGTAAAAAATATTTAAAATTTATTTGTCATTTTATAAAGCTATTATTTATATGTCACTGTTTAAATGCTCTACATGTTCTCAAATGTTGGACTAAATTATATGTATGTAAAAAATATTTAAAATTTATTTGTGATTTTATAAAGTTATTATTTCCATGTCATTAATGCAAATATTTTTTTTGATATGTCTATCATACGCAAACAAAATATAATTATTTTTTCTAGCTAGGTCATAGGGATAAAAGTTCGATGTTGTGTCACACTTCAAGCCAACTTATTAGTGCAAGTGAATTTGAGCATTTTTCAATTAAAATTCAATTTTGTTCAAACATGTGCTCTAATTGAGTTCATTCTAGCTAAATTAGATATGATGCAAAACCTTTCCAACTAGAAATGTCCATTAAATTTATATATAGCATCACTTTGAAGCCAATTTACCAAAAAAATAAAACTATTTGAAAACTTGATGTTTTCATAACTTCAATTCATATAAATAATTTTTTTTAATAAATCTAAAAATATCTCTTTATAAATTTATAAGTGTAGTTTCAAAAATATAAACTTTTTAATAGTTCAATTGATGTTTATATTTATTTTTTTTCACTAAAAGTAGGTCTTCAACATGAAAAATATAAGGTTGATTATCTTTTTAAGAAAATTACTAAAATTTATTAAAAATTGAAAAATATAATGCACTAAAGAAGAGATGCCATGTCTAGATGTTTTTTTTTTTCATTTTGGATTAATTGTTGAGATAAAAAGTGACATCTCATTGAAACAATTATGTTTTAGTGCATGTAAATTTTAAGATTTATTAAACATGTATATTTATTAAAATAGGGGGGAAATAATTTGTGCACTAAATACCAAGTTATAAATACAATTTAAAAAAGGAAAAAATATTATATAAAGAGCAACATCCCACTTCACCTCATTTTTCAATATTTTATCATTAACAAAATTATAGGTACCAATTTCATAAGAAAAATAATTATTTTTAAAATTTTGTAAAAAAAATTACATTAATTTAATTTGCATCATTTAAAAATTCAAAATATATGTCACTTTCTAGTGATTCAAATTCAAATTTTAGATCACATCAGTTGTTTCCTTTATAATTTAAGTGTGACACAACTTTGAACTTTCACTCATAGTCTTCATCCATTTAAATTGAAAAAGAGGGTTGCCAAGGTGCAAGCTCAGTGCTAGGACTTGATCGCTAAAGACATGTTTTCTTGAAAAATAGGATTGAAAAATAGAGTTTAAGAGGGGAAGCATAGTGGTTTTTCCCATATGGATCTAAGGTGTATTTCATGCAAACCATATCCCAAATCCATAACCATTCAATTTGGTACAATAATAATGCCTGATACAATGACAATGCCCGATACAATGACAATGCCCAAAATAATAGAGTTGAGTAACTCAAAAAAATGGTTTCATGGATCAAATTTACACCAATTTGTTTTTTTTAGGGGGGTAAAAATAAAAATAAAAACATATTATGATAATAAATTAATTATATATGCATAGATTTTCAGATAGCTATAGCCATCAAGATATAGATAATAGGAGAGTAACCCATTGGGGATTCTTCCAATGCCATCCAATATTACATTCAATAAAATCTAAATTCCTATCAAGATTGTTATTCTCATAACCAACAAACCAAACTTAATTCATTTGGTCATTATGGATATTTTGAAGAATTTGTTGAAATTTATTTTGGGTCAATTCTCTATAATTTTGTTGGTAAGCAAATTGGCACTTGAAATGATACTTGACTCACCCAATGAAAAGTAGAAATAACACTTCAATGGTTGAAGAGATTGTTATGGAATAATGATCTTCCTTTGCATTTGAGAGGGACAACTCCCTCATATGATGGGGGTATTTGTAGCTTTTGTGTACTTTTAACCTAAAAGTACATAAAGGAGAAAAGACAAGGCTAAAGGAAAATGAATAACAAAACCCCAACAATAGACATATGAATATCAACTAAGATTTCACAACGGGTGACAAATTACAAAGGTTTTATCATAAAATATGTTTTTGATATGCAATATGATGAGAGAAAGATAAGGAATTTCAACATACAAGGAAACAAGTTATCTTAGCACATTCAAACCAAGATACTAGTGTATGATTATGTTTCATCAATCACACATAAATGTCCAATGGATTCCACAATTACACAAAGGGATTACCAATTTAACATACGAGAATCAATAATAATAATCTAGAAACACATTGAAGGCAAACAAACCAAATGCATTTTTTATCATCTTCATGAAATTATACAATATCAAAAACCTTTAAATACAAAGTGTCAAACCAAAATTCTTGATACAATCTCTCTAAATAGTTCTCAGAAGTTCTCCCCTTTTGCAAAAACTCCCCCCTTTACGATAGCAAGAGCCTTGTATTTATAGGCTTCTCTCTTGTAACTACCTTGTAACTACTTTCTAACTACCTCCTAACTACCTTTGAATTCCAATTATATTACTTAGTTAGGATTTGCATCACTTTTTTGGAAACAAGGTTTGGTTAGAATAAGTGGCATAGGTCACTTTTACAAAAATGATTAGAAAATTATAACTTTTGAGTTATGAATTTTGCCAAGGTACTTGTCCATCGTTGTCGTCTCCATTTGTACTTGTAGCCATATTAAACCATCAATTTACTTGAGAAAATAAGACTTATATCCTTTTGTTGAAATGAACAGATAATATTGGGGTTCTCCATGAGGATGGAAAAAGGTTTGTGTTGCAACATGCGGTCATAGATTGGTGCATTGTCCATTGGCATAAAGAATATCCATTCATAATAAAGAATGCTACATTCCTTCAAACATGAAATCCCACATGATTATTGTGGGTACAAGGTCAACAATACTCACATAATGATCCACTTATAAAGCAATGTGAAAATTTACACTCATCAAATGAATGTATTGCTCCTCACTATCCACTAGCTTTGCATGGCAATATGCAATGAAAACACTAATAAATGTGACATCATCTAACCTTGTAATAGAGTTTTACATGATATAAAAGAGTGGAAGAGACTCTTTTCCATAGCCATACATAACATGTTCTACAATTTTCACAATCCATATTTGAAATAATCGTATCAACTTCCATCTCTAACAATGACCTTCCTTGCAAATATCTTTCCCATTACTTTTATTTTACAAAAATTACAAGCCATAAAGACTATATTTCCCCATTTTTGTTCTAAAAAATAAAAGCCAAGATAAATAGAATAGACTCCTTTAAAATCATGGTCCTACACAAGAATATTCATGTCCTCCAAAGAACTACAAGGGTAGTTTGCAAGAATAGAATAAATAATGTCTTGTTCCTCTATAGAACCTTCCTTAGGCTATCTCCAAAGTTCTCACAAATGACAAACCAAAGACTTTCCTAAAGGATTTGTGTACTTAAAACCAACAACTTTGGACCACCCTACCTAAAGAAAAATTTCATTCAAAGACTAGAATTGGAGAAAAGAAGAGAGAATGGAAGGATGATTATCCCAAGATTGAGTCAGAAATAAATAATTATTATCCTATTTATTATCCAAAAATTACCTCCTTGATAAGTGAAGCCCCTGTTTTAATTGTGCTCCAAATCCTAGAACCTTTCCCAATTATTTCCATTTGCAAAACATCCTCAAATTCAAATCCTCCCAAATACTTAAAATTAACAATTATCAAGCCCAAGGTTGATCAATATTTCTACACCTCACCAATGTAATTTAGTTTCTAAGGTCTAGCTATTGAGTCTTGACTCTCTAAGATTGATCCCACTAACCTCTTTTGGTTTGAAAACCTAGTCCTAACTTACAAGACTCCATTTCTAATTTTCCAATTTTTTTCCCATAAGAATTGCCAGAAAGAGTATCAAAATCCTTGAGGAAGCTCTTGAAAGAAAATAAAATTAAAAACCTACAAATATGAAGATCCTACAAGATAAATTTTAGAAGATTCAATCTTCCAACAAAGGATAACCATCAAAAGCTCCAATAGATAACCTTATTCAAATTCTTTCTAGAATCTTCTTCCAATGAATTTTCTTAAGAATTCTTGATGACATAGGAACTCATCAATAATCCACAAAAATCCTTCCAATTTGAATGTGAATAATATTAGCAATTCTATGTTAAATAGGTTAAGTTGTGTTGAAGAAGAAAATACTAGGTTTTTCTTCATTAATTTGTTAACTAGAGGTTCTTGAAATTGATCACCTCCTTAATTTTAGTGAAACCCATCAGAGTCAAGTCATCCAAAAACTAAAGTTGTGATAGATATTTAATATAAAAAATAAGGAGATAAAGGATCTCCTTAATTAAGCTCATGAGATGCTAAAATTTTTTTTGAAAGAATGGCATTGATCAAAATACAAAATAAACTTGAAGTTGCACAACTCATAACCCATTCAACCACTCAAATAAAAAAGCATAAGCCAGTAAAATGTGTCGAATGAATGCCCACTTGACTCTATCATAGGCCTTAAACATGCCAAGTTTAAGGAACATGAAATTTTATTTGGAGTTAAACACAAAATGGATAGATTTAGCAAAGATCTACTGCCCTTTCCCAAATCCCCCTTACTCGAGTGATATCAAGGAAACCAAACACTTTTTCAAGCACTTTATGATAAGATTTTAGTGTTTATCTTATAAGTCACATTACACAAGGCAATACAATAAAAAAATATGATTTGGCTCCTTTTTTCAGGAATTAGAGAAAGAAAAGTATAATTAATATCTTTGATCATATTCTTTTTCTTCTATGATTCTCTAACAACCTCTAGTAGGTTAAATTTTTGAATTTTCTAAAATTCCTAAAATCTATATTGGAAAACAATCAAGTCTAGGATAATTGCCTTTATTCATCTAAAATACCACTATCTCCAACTCTAGAAATGGATTCTAAGAGGTTTCTTTCATGTCTTATGGAACCAAGGATGAAATGCAATCAAGAATAAATTTATCCTTGTTGATAGCTTATAGTCCATGTTATGTGAATGGAGAGGAAAAGTGCCTTGTATCTTCTCTACAAATATCTTGAATGAAGTTAAATTATTTCCCTATGAATAGATGAGAGAAGATATAACATTCCCACTTTTAAATTCTAAAAAAATAATCTAAAATCAATATCCTAAAGCCAGATAAGTTGAAACTTAAAAGGATTTTTTTGGAAATTGAGAATGGTGAGGAGAAAAAATTTATGGGTCAATGATTATACCCTTTCCACCCCGTAATTTTAGAATGTGAAGACCAGTTTTTATCAACCCAATAATATAACATAAGAAACATGTCCAAACTTCCATAGATAGAACTATTTATACACCTTCTAATACTATAGGTGAAGATGCCATTGATTGGATTCACATCCACCTAATTAAGAAATGACAAATTATATCCCTCAATAGGGTAGAAGATGGGCCAAGATGACCAATACCCCCTAATTTTTCACCCAGACTACTTATATCATTCAAGTCTCTTGTCAAAATCCAGAGGAAAACAGGAACTAAGGAACAAATAGATTAAAAAAAATGGGACAACAATAAAACATTACCTAAAAATTTATTAGATGTATAAGTATTCGTGAAGAGAATATTTTCTCCAAAATCAAAGCATGACACCACCATTAAAATTCTAGTCCTCGACTACTAATATAATTTTATCTTTTGAGGATTTCATAAGCATGAAACTCCACCTATAGTACATTAGGAACCAATATGATAGTGTTGGCCCCTTCTCTAAATGTTATAAGAAACACTAACCACATCCCTCATTAAAATCTTTGTCTCCTAAGTAAAGATAATATATGATTTATGTTCACCAATTAGATCATGAGTAACCTTTTATCGAGGGGTGCTACTCAAATCCCTAGCATTCTAAGAGATCACAATATTTTCTATAGATGCAAAAATGTGTATTCAATGCCTTGATAACACCCAATTCCACCCATGATTCCCTTTTCAACTTCACCTTTTCCTAATATTTTTTCTTATCAATTTTTAAAGTTTTATCAATTCCCCCTTTCTTAATATTCTTCATGTAAATGATCTAGCAAGGAAAAAAATTCATTTGATTCCATTTTATTTTATTTTGCATGGACCATGTCCACTCTAGATACAAATAATCCTTCACCCTCCCATTACCTATCAATTTTATTTATAAACCCAACATTAATAACACCTCCTTGCTTTGGAAATAACTACTTTTCTAAATCATTATTTGTATTAGCTAGATTAGATAAAGTACCATATCCATAAAATGTATAGCTTAGATAAATGATATCTTATCCATTTCTTCCACACTTCTCAATTTTTTATCGAAAATTAAATTTTTTATTGAACATCCCTTTACAAATTTGTGTATGCTAACAACTTATAAACTTCCCCTTAGAATGGTATTTCACAAGAATGAATCCATTTTCATCTAGATCTTCTAATTGTATTATGGCCTTTCCTTTTGGATTTAAGTTAACTATTTATGTCTCAAGAGAGAATTGAGAGGTTCTAAGACTCATCTTTGAACAAATTCTTTGAATATGTTTGTATTTTTGACATGGATAACAACAAATGGGTAGTCCTTCATAGTCTGTTTGTTTGATCTATCTCATACTACCCAATCTAATCTCCAAAGAATCATGAATAAGATTATTCAAATTGATTTCAACACATAAATAGGAAAATTAGCTACCTTTATATCCAACATATGACAAGAAGGACCCAATGGTTTCCTAATAACCACTATGATAAATTACAAAATATCCTATCTCTAAAACTTCATTATAAGTTGAGGAAGGAAAATCCATAAAGGCATTTTAATTGGAAGCTCTTCCATTGGATCAAACCCTACATGCCAAGGTTTAATAAATAAACCTACTTGATTATGGAAATATGGTCCTCTATCAAATATTATGTTTTGATTCGTCATTCTATTAAATACCACAAAAATACATGTTCATAACTAATATATTTTTCATGTCTCTTTCAAGATTATAATTCCTTTGATTGCCAACCTTTAAAAATGACAAATAGATATGGATAAGTTCATACACTTATAGATTAATACATGCCCAAAAAAAAAAATAACATTACCGGCAATAGATTCAAGATTGATAACCATAACCAAATGGTCTTTGTATTTCTCAAGGAATCTATTGGAATTGATGAGATTGAACCATTTTTAAATAGATCTAGCTTCCTTTGTTTTTGATAAAGTAAGCAACATTTACAGGGTGTTGTACCCTTTACACAAAGGGCCCTTAGGGCCAAAAAGGACAGGAAACAATAGGCCAATTATGCCACACACAGGACAAAACTAGAACACAAGCAACTGACAAACAGCATGCTGGATGAAGAACAAAATCTAGACAACCCCAGAATCTAGGGGGTTAGGGCTGACTCCCAAAACCTGAGAACGCGGTTTGGGAGTCCTTTCTTCTTCTTTTTCTCCACAATTGACCAAGAAGGCTCGAAGCCCAAGTCAACTAAGCGAGGCAAGATGAGCTAGTCATCCACAACCACAACGGACAGAGAGCCACCACACAGCAAAAATGATCACACAGAAGAGGAGACGGGGACAAATGGGGGATCAACAACAATGTTCAATGAGGGACAAGCAGTATTAGTCGGCGCAGTGACAACAGACTAGGGCACAGTATCCACAGAAGGATAGCTGGATTAGGATGGGGAACCACATCCACTAAAGAAGAGTCCACCACGGAGGGAACCACCTAAGGGGGGGAGTCCATTGTGAGATGGTCTGAGAGAGCGTCTTTCCACCAAGTAGTAGTGCCTTTGTGACAAGCAATGGGGCAACCAAAGGCCAAATGACCAATACAGAAACATCCCCTGCACTGAAAAGGGAGCCCCTCGTAGTCCAGAAGTTGTTTCCAAGGTCTTTCCTCCACCATCAAGACCACATCACCATGAAGAGGCTTGGAGATGTCCATCTCAATTAAAATGCAAGCCACCATAGTATGCCCAAGATCTCGAGATGTAGAATCCACCTTCAGAAAGCTGCCAATGGCATTGCCGATAGCTTCAAAGCAAGAATCCTCCCAAAACTAGAGAGGGAGATTCAGCAGATGAGCCCAGACTGGTCTGATATTTAGTGGCTCCATAAGAGGGTTGAACGAGCGATTCCAAGGCTGAATGAACAACAAATGGACACCACACATCCACACTTGGTTGAGCACTCGATCACAATCCTCAAGGAAAGTAAATGTTGCAAAGAAAAAGCCTCTAGCACTAGGATGGAGGTCAATCAGTCTAGTAGCAATAGGTTTCCAGGAAAGGGAAACCCACTCATGGAGATCCGAGAGGAAGGGCCACAAGCCATTGAACCTGCAGACCACGCCCTAACACATATAAAAATCTTCATTCTCAGCAACCTCATGCCCACAAACCACCACAAGGGAGGCACAAGCACAAGGCATAGGTTGAACCCTAGCTTGAGCAGGAGGCGGGGCACGAGTAGCATCAGAAAAGGATTTTAGTTTATGAGGAGCAACAAGGACCCCATTCACACAGCCCTACCTAGCACTAGCAGCACTGATGCCAAACAGAGGAGGAACAGAGCCAACATCCCCCTGTAATGTAGGGATTTCACAGCCGACGGCCTGAGCAAAACTCTCATCAAGCATCACACTCGCGTTTGCTCTAGCCCAGCCAGGGAGAGGAACCATGTCCTCAGTAGGGAGCAAAGGAGCCCTGTCCGTTGCAACCAACGAAGCCATCGCAGCCCTGCCCAAACCCTGTGCAACATTGTTCAAAGAATTTTTCTATCGGGCATCGCTCTCATTAGGCATCGACATCAGCGTTTTTTTACCTAGCTTCCTTTGTTCAATGCACTAGGCAAGAGATTTCTTTTTCATCCCCAGATGAAGAGGGATCATCCATGCTAAGATTACCTTTGAAAGACATATTGGGGTCTCTTAGATCCCTAGTAGTCACCATGTAGGTCACACCCCTTCAAAACCCCTATAAGAAAAACAAATACACTTAAAAAACATGGGAAATGAGCCCCACACCATGCACAACCCCTTGCAAAATATTCATGACCAACACATATCTTTGTGCACTTGTGAAAATAGTATTTATATGTTTATTCATTGTTCAATATTTGTATTTTTGGACATTTTAAGATTTTACATATTTCTTTATGGAACAATATACAATGCTTAATAACCACCAACTAAATTTTCTTTCCAAGTAACTCTAGTTTCATTTCTTTGAGATCCTTTGAAATCTATCATGGGCCAAGTCAATAGTAGACAAATTCACCCCCTTGACTTGTAGACTCATAAACCTGACAAAGACGCTACAATTTTTTAAAGATTCGCTTGAGACTAAATTAGCATGAACCAACAAGTTTAACATGCAAACAACATTATTAACATTTAAAACAAATTTCAATGATTAAACAACTCAATAATAACCAAAACATAAAAAACAATAAAGATCATAAATGTGTGTATACATATATATACATGTATATATGTAGATATATACATATATACATGTGTGTATATCTACATATATACGTGTGTATATATATGATATATGCATATATGTGTGTGCATATAGACATATGTATACATACATACATACATACATATATATATATATATAATGTATACACACACACATATGCATACATATACATTCATTCATACACATATATACACACACACACACATATATATAACTGGAGGAATTATGAACAAGGTGGTCATGGGGACTCTTTTTGGATAGTCCAAAACAAAGAAACAAACAAAGAAATAGTCTAAGAAAAAGGATTATTAGTGTAGAGGAAAAGAATGAAAGGATGTTGCTAAATGAGGAGAAGTATGGGAGGAATCTCTAGGCTCCTCGATTGTTGACTAGAACCTTATTCATTAGTTTTTCTCTTGGTGCTTTTTGTTGGAAGTTTGAGATGTTGGAAGCTTGAGTTGTTTGTGAGTTTCTTGGGTGTTTTCATTGATGTTAACACCTTGTATGAAGAGAGTATTGGAATTTTGTTCCAGTGTTGATGATTTCAACCCTAGCATTGAGTTGTTGGAGCTTGGAGTTGTTGGTGTTGATGTCAACACAATGTTGTTGGTGTTGTCATTGGTGTCTCATTTCAGTATAGTTGTATATTTTGTTATTTGGGGAGATTTGTGGATGTGTTGTGGTTGATGAGAGGCATTGTAGCTATTGTAGATGTGTTATAGAGATGATAGTAGTGTTGATGATGCAGTTGGTTCACTTGGTTTCTAAGTGCTTTCGAGAAAATTTAAATAAAAGAGAGTATAGTATGACAAAGGTGTGTTCAATGTTTTGCTCCACATTTTTTCATGGTTGAAGATATGCTTGTGTGGTTTGGACGTGATGCTCAAAGGTGTTCAGAGGTGCTATATCGAGAGTTCCAGGTTTTAGATTGTACTACAGTGAAAGATGTGTTTCACAATATGTCTATCAGGTGAAATAGGGTGTCTAGGAGAAATGAGATTGATCTACATTTCTCTACAATAAAGGTTTTGGTGTTGTGGATATGGCAACATGCTTATAATGTTTGTATCTACCTTCCCTTGAAGTTTCAGGTTTTGAGGTGTTTTGCAAAGTTGTTTGGTGTGTTGGATGTGTGTGCTAGTGTGTTTGGTTGCATAGAATGAAGTTGTTCTTCAGTTTCAGGAGGTTGCGGCAGAAGTGGAAAATATTCTGATGATATGGAATATTTTGAGATGTTGTGGAGTGTTTTTGTGTGGTCCATGAGCTTTTTTTGAACCTGTAGAGGGATGTTTGGGTTGTGTGTTAGTGTTAGTGCAGGTTTGGCCAACCTAACATGCTAGTGCACGTTGCTTAAGGAAGTTTTGAGAAGCATGTCAGTATAGATTTGGGTCCTAGTTAAGTAATGGCATGGTCTGCCTTCACTTCATTACACCGTGGAAGTGTTTGGCACCAACTTTATTGTTCTTCATCTCAATCTTTGGACAGACTGAAAATTAAAGCAAACATCTAATCGCTATTCACAGCTCTTGGTTGAACAACAAAAATATCCCCCTTTTACAAATGAGTTTATCTTTTATAACTTTTTCCCACAACTAATTATTGAAAATCAGTTACAAAGAAGCTCTCTGCTCTTTGCTACTTGTAAACACTTCTTGAAAAGTCTTTCAACTACTCTTTGATTCACGATATATATTCTTTGTAACTGTTTCTTGAAAACTATGAAGATCAGAGTAAAAATCCTTTTTATTTTTAATACTTCCTCCAAAACTTCTTAGATTCCCCTTTCAGCTCTTTAGCTATTTTACATTCGCAAATATATGAAGAATAGAAATAATTTCAATAATTCTTCAATTACTTGTTTAATTATATTTCTGAATTGTGTTCTGAGCTAGAGTAGCATAAAAATTATCAGAATTGTGACAGACCGCATGATTAATTATCAGTCTAATAAATATCCCCTGCATTAACATCGATTTATCAAGTATGCAACGTAATCCAATTCAGTCATACAACAAACAAAATCATTAGAATGGGATACTGATCTACTTTCCTCCATTGATTTAAGTGCATATCAAGCTCTAAAACTTTTCATTCTTGTTATTTTTTTATTTAGAAGATCACATATATATTGATCTAGTTTTGGTGTTGGAGTTTTGTTTCTGTGACTATAGTGACTCGAAAAATCATCAGCACATAACCCCTCCCTCTAACGGATGCCACCCATTTGAGTTAATCTGCATAGCTCATACATGGAAGGAATTGAAATGGTTTTTGTGGCAGCATAAATCATGTGTGATAATTTCTCTGTATATGCTAAAAGAAGATGGATGTTGTTGCTTTCAACCTTTTGCAGTATTCAAATGTTCAAATGCTCCTTCTATTTTCATAGAACTCGATGATCTTTGTTGAGCACTGAATCATTCTGAAATGCTTCCATCTCTTTCCTTTCTATCAAGATATTTATAACATATATAACAATACTTCCTTGTTGTTATGCCTTTTCATTACCACTGCATTCTTGACCCAGCACACATTGTCAGAGTGTTAACTTCTATTTTTTCAGATTGATTCAAAGTTATATTTTCCATCTGTTGACCATTAATGAGAGTTCCAAAAGACTCTCAAATTAAAAGCCCGAGTATACAGATGTTTGTTGAAATTGTATAATAAGAACCACGGTTTTCAATAAAATCGAATTGGAAAATTCGCCCGCATATGACCACATGATCGACCACAGGATAGAAAACAAAAACAGAATAGAACAGAGCAGATAGAAAACAGGAATGAAGTGCAAAAAAATTAAACACAGAAATAAGCCAAACAGATTTTTCTATTTCATATGTATTCAAAGCTTACAATATCTGTCACCATAAACAAATATATAGATGTTGATCCTTCTATTACACTCAAAATATAACACAGACTGAAATCCCCTGTTATATAAATTTTGGTCGTTGCTACAACAAATAAAACTGTATGCTTCCTCAAAGTGTTGTTTCAGAAAATGTTGTTACTACAGCAACTAGTTGCTCTGCCTTTTTCTCATATTCATCACATTACACATAAAAAGACTACATACAACTATTAACAAAAAGTCTCTCTAGAACCTACGCATGGCCCAGCAAAAGGAGGGAAAATAAATGCATTTAATTACAATTAATTTAGCTAGCTAGGAAAAATCCAACGAAGGAGATATGCAATTATATCATCATTCAAATTTGTCCTACTCTTAAGATTTGAAATTTTTCTTGAATGGACTTAGCTGGAGAAAAATAAATCCCACACATGTGAGAAGATTTGAGAGATATGTTGGGGACCAAAAAGCAAAGTCTACTGTGGAGGAAATTAATGAGGCAGTTGGGATTAATTTTCCAACACTACCAAACTCTATTGTCCTTGCGTTCACTCAGCTTGAAGATCATTTATTGGATAAGCATTGTTCTTCTCTCAATCATGATTTTCCCAATGAGTCAATCAATCTCAGCTTCTGAAATTTTGAAGCAATTTCTTCTCCAAATATGAGAGGTTGACAAGCGAATGTGAAGTTTTTCAACATTCTCTATAGTAGTTCATGTTTCTTGTTTATGCTTGCATTAGATATCTACCACAGTGCAAGTGCAAACCAATTTATCATCACCAGTAATCTTCAATACACTGTTGTCATCATTTCTAGGCCAATTTTTCTAGCTTGTATAGAGAATAATTACTTTAGAGGAGGCCATAAGTTGCAGCATTCTAGGATTCAATTCCAAGGTCGGTGTTATTAAAAAAAAGGATCCCACAATTATAAATGACTTTGAGCAACAAAAAGACATATTTGCACAAGCATCACAGACTTAATTGATATCTTGACAATGAGAACTTTGAATTTTTTTAATGATTAAATTTGGGGGGTAGCAATTGGCTTTGATTGGGGACTGTATTCCCTAGTGGAGTGCACAGAACTCCAACATCTATGGGAAAGAATAGTATCAACTCCATTGGGGAACAAAGTTATGGGAAGAAAGGAGGAAAGAGCAAAGAAAAAACTGAAACAAAACCCAAATAACATGAAAGGAATGGAAACCTAAGACACCTATGTACCTAGATTGTGTACAACATCTCAACTTCCCCAAGCAACTATGCAAAGCCATTAATAAGCTTAGAAAAATAGACGCCAAAGTGAAAGAGAGAGGTGTACCTGTGAAGTGCTTGCAAACCCAACATCCTTTTGAGGATCATGAATGTAAAATTGGAGTTTATGAAATGAAAGGACTCATTAAAATGTGCACCAAACAACCACTTCTTATCAAAAACTAGAGACACTTCCTGAATCACAAGACTATTACTTTGTGTAGTGTTGATTGTGCTTTCTCGAGTCACTTTGAATAAACCAATATTTATTGCTACTTCTGATTTATGACTGCTACTGATTTCAACCTCTTTATTTGTGTTTTGAGGACTAACCAATGGACTATAGAATGGTGTCTCATTTTCTAATTGAACGAAAAATAGCCAAAGCTATCTATAGATGCAACCACATTATTTCCTATATTTCTAATGTTGAAGTTATCAAATATAAAAGAATTCTTGATATCCTAATTCACTTCCTTATCCATATTAGGATAGATAATAGCTTCACCAAACATGGGATATTCCTTGATAAAAAAATCATCTCTCTTCATTGCAGTCAAATCAAAAAATTCTTTATCCAAAATTGAAGAGGGAAATGGATCAATACCCAGAGTTTTAGTAGAAGAGTGTTCTTCCTCAACACATGGTATAGGGGAAAGCACAACATTTTCTCCACAAAGAAGGTCATCATCTGAAGCTTCTAAAATTCCCTAAGGGTATAATCTTTCATCAACTTGACTATTATTTTGCTCTTCATTAATCTCACAATTTTTTTCTATTTCATATTATAGATTTTGAAAAATCATCAATAGTGCATACATTTATTTCACTTTTACAAAAACTCCATTTTTGAGAGGCATGGTAACTAAATCTATCACATATTCAAAATGAAATGACTCAAAGACAAATCCATTTCTCACTTTTTGTTGTAGTGATTCATTCTTATCATCCTTTTCATGAAACTCAAAAGTTGTATACTTCGACTAGGTGTCCATTTTAAAAAAATTACTTGATGTTTTATCTTCATGCTTTTTGGAATCAAGCTGACTTTCAATTAAACCATTCATTAAATCTTTTTCCATAGTTTCAAAAGTGAAATTTTCTAACTCTAAAAAAGAAAAAGATCTTAATAAATCATTATCCTTACTTGTTTCCAAACTCGTCATACCCATGATGCAGCTCTTGTGATACTTCCTTGATCATGGTGATTTTTCTTCAATGGTATTGAATATTCATGAGGTTTAATCATCACTTATTTGGCATCTTGTTTATCCAAGACTAAAAAATTATGAGAATAAAGAGTATCAAAGACACCTGGAGTAACATCATCATCTCATAATTCTTCTTTGATTTGCATTACTTTCTCCATCTGTACTTGTAGTGAAAGCATTCTTTCTTCAAGATCTTTCAGCTTGTAAAACCTATGATAAAAAAATCCTATATAAGATTACAGATTCATAATCATCCGATGGATTTAACCCAATCCTTATAGCTTCAATAATGCTCTCTTCATAGTGATCCCAAAAGTCATGAAGTATTTTATCATCCATTGCAAGAATTTATGGAATTGTAGGCCTAGGTTGCTTTCCATTTATTTGATTTTTTTTCATATTATATCATTATTATGCTTTTGAACTTCAAACAAAGTTGCCAATCTCCTTTCACATGGATATTTCTTCAAAATTTTGAGGAAAAAAGCACTAATCTATCAATTCAAATTCCCAGTAGGGTCGCCAAAAATCTATTGGTAAACAATTTTGTCACTACAAATAATCAATAGATTCGCCCAACAGGTAGTTACGAAGTGCACCAAAAAATGGATAAATTGTTATGGAGTAACAACTACCCTCTACATGATCATAGAAGGGTAAAAATGATGAGCTCGAGTGAGAAAAAGAGTGGTTCAGGCCGTTCAAATTCTTATGAGAACAATGGCGATGGTGAAGTTGAA
>VDFB02052928.1:0-7500 GCA_007258455.2 Sequoia sempervirens
TGCTTATGGAGGCAACATTTTAAGCAAAGCAGTGAATGGCGGTTTGGAACAATGGCAGGTATGAAAGACTCGCTTTATATGCATACTATGCACTCTAGCTTAAGACAACGTTCTTAGAAGAGATTGAAGGTGGATTATGGAACTCAAGGGTTACCATGAAAAGGATTAAAGCAAAGACTAAGATCTATTTAAAAGCCACGGTCATGAAGATATTAAAGATGTCACATGCAAAAACCTAGTAGCTAGAGTAATGAATACAGTGCCAAAGAGGATAGTGTCTTGGGGCAAGATTTAGGAGATCTCCACATTATCTAATTATAGGGAAATACATCATTTATTTATTTTTTTAATTAAAAGAAATCATTCTAAACCCTATATAGGATACATTGATACTTCAAAAGCCTCTGAAGGAATTTGAGATTATGCAAATATATGTCAAGTAACATTCATAAGTTTAGAAAATCTTGATCACTCTCTAGAATAGCCCATTAAACATGGGTTGTGCTTGAATGCACTACATAATTGATATAACAAAACCACTCTGCATATCAACCAGAGTTATAGGCTCTTTATTGCAGCAAGAGGTAATCACTCTTCAATCATGCTATAATTACATCCTATCTGTTAAACTTGGGACAACCTAATGCACCCAATGATGATTGACACCTACATTATACAACATGAATTAACTACATTATATGAGTGCCTCCATTTCTATCACAACATAGCCACATTAAACTTGGGTCACACATGAATGCATCATGTATTTTTTATAGCACAACTGTGCCACATGACCAATACAATTATGGATCACATAATTACAGTCACAAGAATTTGTTCCTCTGTTGTGATCTTATGGTGATTCCACACAACAAAATCTGGACATGAAATTCTCAAAACCCTTAACCTCTAAGAATGAAATCTGATGAGATGTTGCTTTAAAATATGATTTTCAAACCTGGAACTACAAATCTGACTTCACAACTGAATTCTGCAAAAAGACAATGACTACCCTCAACTTGGCGATATCTTCTTGAATTTTTTCTTATTTTTCCCAAGAAAATCATCCTTAGTTCTCCACAAACTGTCTCAAGTAAAGCAAAACACTGTCGCAATAAATCAGGCGCGAAATCACTTTTCTTTATGTCGGCCACAATTTGATTTTTTTTAATTTTTCATGTTTGTTGAAAATTTGACGAAAATAATAGTTGACATTTCGACGAACCCCAGGTTAGTCAAAATTTTGACGAACGTTGGGAATAAACTTTAAAAAAATTGGAAATTACACATCAAATTTTACAAGCACCCGACGAACATCAAATTTTACATATTTCGTCAGAGAGTTTCGTCGTATTTTGTAGTCAAATGTATTAGTGTGTGGGTTGCTTTCTGTTTTCTATTTCAGTTTCTAGATTTGTTGTTATTCTAATTTCTTTCATTTCAAGTGTAATTGCAAGCATAGGATATTGTCTTCATTGCACTTTCTATGGTTTATCCCTTGTATGAGTTGTAGTAGATGAAGTGCAAGACTCATGGCATGCCGCGATAAGACACTCATTGTGGATCTTGGGTTATCAAGCTCCCTTACTTATGGTGTTGGCACTAGTTCACTAGGTATGGACCATAACCTTGACACATATTTTTCTATAAATAGCTTAACTACAAGTGTTGTTCTGAGTGTCCAAACAATGATTTCATATTCCTCAAGAAAACATAATGAAAATGCATGTTCAGACTTAGCTCATTTAAAAGATAGTGTAAGTACTGAAAACATTTCAAACACTATTATATCTTCCATAGAGGACCTTCATCGCATGATGGAAAGTGATGAAGGATTATAAGTTCTATGTAACATAGCTGAAATCTTAGGAAACATCTTCTTCCCACCACTAATGGTGCTCAAGCCTCAAACAATATGCAAATCCAAGGAGGAAATCAAACTCCTCCCTCTCCAACCATAACCTCAATTCTGACCTAATGTTCCTCAAGTGACCACAACAATGCAACCAACTAGTAGCATCCTTCCTACCTTGAACATTTCCACTAGCGTTCCTTATACATATGTGGTACCTAATCTTATATTTCCTCCTGTAAGCAACTCATTCATTAGTCCTTCCAACACATACATACCACCACCATATTCATCTCCATCACATACTACAAGCAATGAACCTATCATTAACTACCTCTTACAAAGCCTTTAATCCATCCAACATCAAGTTTCCACCATAAATCAAAATCAAAATGGTCCACCCTCATACTATGTCAAGATCAATCCATTGTTCTTGGATATATTGAGAACTCTGGTGCCACAAGGTATAGAGATACCTAGATTTGAGAAATATGGAGGAAAGGGACATCTTGCTAATCATGCTAATTCCTCTACTACTTTGTGTAGTGACTTTATCCTTAAAGAAAAAATTTTGGCTAAACTTTTTCCCTGATCCTTGAAAGACATTGCTTTGGAATGGTTTTCTGCATTACTGAATAAATCAATTCATTCATTCAATGAACTTGTTGAGGCCTTTATTAACCATTTCCAAGTGCACATGGTCCCTTAAATGACATTGGCTGATTTTATGAGAGTCAAGTAAAATGAAGGTGAAAAATTCACTGACTTTATTTCATGCTACCAATCGCTTTATTCCCAAATCAGTGCAAAAATTATTGATTCCCACCTTTAAAATATATTTGTAGAAAACTTACAAAGCAAGATAAGGGATAAGATTACCATCATGAAATTTCCTTCCTTCATGCATTTATGCATTTCCCTTCGAGACTATCAAAATTTCCTAACTAGTAGTGAACTAAAAACCACTCGCACCCATCCCAAAAAGATTGAAGCCTCAAACTAAAACACTTACCAACCTTTCAAAAGACAAAATAAAATCTTCCTTCAACTAAACTCCACCTCTCAACCTACCCAACCAGTTGATACCCAAGTAGTTGATATAAAGAAGGGTAATCCTTATATCTTTGGGAATAAACAAAGATAGTTCACTCCCTTACCTGACACATTTCATAACATTATGACCAAAATCTTAAACAAAAATATGATTACCTTACCTCCCATTCAACCTCTTGACCCTAGCAAGCCATTTCCTCTAAACTTTAGAAACAATGCTTGTTGTGCTTATCACCAACAAAAAGGACGTGATATGAAACATTTCAAGCATCTTAAACATCTTGTGCAAGACCTCATTGATTCCAATCATATTCAAATTGGAGGTGTAAATGACAAAGGTAATAAGTTTGTGGCCCCTCCCAACTAAAACTTCCAAATCTTTACCAATCCCATGCCTAACCATAATATTTCATTTCTTAAGGCTAGTGAAACTAAGCTTGATGTGATGAATGTTGACATAGATGATGAGAATCTGAGCAATCATGAACAAAGTCCTATGGATGATGATGAAAATTCATATGGATACTAATGAACAAAGTCCTATTGATACAATGATATGAGTGGTTGACATCAAGCCACATAAACAAAAAACCATCGACATTACTTTCTCTTCAGAAGAAACAATCAAACATCCACCTAATGGTCCTCTTTACATAGCCATCAGAATCAATAACAAGCCCACTCCTGGGATTTTAATTGATCCCATTGATAGAGAGAATGTGATCATAGAAGAAATTTCATATGTGCATGAAACTACTCAAGATAGATATGATAAACCAAAAACATGGATTAAAGCACATGATGGTTTTTATCGTGCTATGATGAGCTCAAATACACTCCCTTTACAAGAAAGACCGAAGAAATCAAATGTATCATTCTCTATCATCTCTAATTTGGACCAATTTCATGTGAAGTTAGGCTACAAATGGTTGCACTCCATGAATGTGGTCCCATTTGTTGTCCATAAGTGCTTAAAGTTTCTAGTCGATAATGAAATATTCATAGTGAACCATAGTGGCTTTAGACCCCCACCTTCCTGTGGAAATTTATCCTTAGATTATTTATGTCCTAAACCTATGGAACCTGTAAAACCCCACAAAGACTTCCTTTTCCTATCCTACCAAAAATTCAAAGAAAACTACATAGCCAAACTATCTTTTGAAAAATTTCCTCCACCCATGCTTGAACCTCCACCACCTAAAGAAAACAATGCTAAGTATAAATCCCTTTAAACCAACCACAACCCATCGATGAACAATCCCTTGCCTATTTCCTACAAGAGACCTAGAGAAAATAAAAAAAGTCCTAATCCACCCCTAAACAAATTTATAAAGCGAAAGAGAAAGTGGTTGAACAACCTTCTATGGTTTCTTCCATTCTTCCTTCACAAGAAGAAAAGGAACCTATGGTTGAAAAACCAACTCCTACACAATTGTGACTTGGAAATCATAATAAAAGAAACCACAATGCTAGAGACCATAGGTGTAGACGTTGTGTTATTGCTCAAAAGATGAATAATGATAACAACATTGAAAATCAAAATTAAAACTTGACAAAAGCAATACACAATGACCCTCCTCTCTTACTAGAACAAACAAAAGCTATACCTTCACCACAACAAGGACCAATAAGTTCTCTGGATATTATCATTCGTCCTCTTGTTGTGATTAACTTGGATGATGATGAGGAAATAGCTAAAATCGATGAGGAGGTGCATAGTGAATTAAATTTATTATTTTCCTCTTCTATGAGCTTAAATGACAACAACCATTGTGATCCTCCTAAATCAAGTGATTCACCATGTGTTGAATCTAGTGATTCTCCTAGTACAACACTTTACGTTGTCCCTCTCGCTAGTGATCTACATTCCGCATATACTGAACAAGACTGGGATGTGGATGACCTATTGGATGGTTGAATTGCATGTTCTTTACTAGTCTTTTATCTTTTCTTTTATTTTGCTTTCATTTTCGGTTTCTTTTTTATTACTTGAATGTGCGTATAGTGATCTACTGTGATGTTTTGTTTAATGTTTCTCTCTCTAGGTGCATTTCTTTATTTATACCTTTGTTATTCTATATGTCGTATACTTTCCCCTTTTGATTAATATTTTATCTTTTCCTTTCATTTTCATTTCTTTTATTTTCATTTTGGGGATGATGCAAGGCATTGACATTCATGTCACCTTCATGTTGATCCAAAATATTTTTCATTATCTTTTCTTTGCCTTTTATTTCCCTTTTCATTTTTCTTGTGTTTTCTTTTTGTGGATGATGCAAGGCATCGAGACACCCTATTTATCTTCCATGTTGACCCAAAAGGATCTTTCTTTTCTTTTTCTTCACTCTCTTTGTGTCATTCTTTCAGTTCTATGTATTTGGGGAATGATGACTATTCCAAGCTCTCTAATATCATTGTAGAAAAGAACATACTAACCCCAAATCTGTAGATCCCTTATGTGTTTGGTGTTTTCATTTTGAGGGCAATCCCTTTCTTTTCCTTTTCTCTTGCATGACATAGCTTTACTTGGAAACATATGACTTGGCATAGGGATTTCCAAGTTGTCTCTCATATCTTCCTTCTTGTTTGCGTTTTTATTTGCTACTTTAAATTAATTGCTCACAACATGGTGTTAGCAATTTCTTTAAAGTGGGGGCATACATTGGGATTATTTTGGTATAATTTCACTTGCATTTCTTTTCTCCTTTTCATCTTCTTCAATGCAATTTTCTTATTTCATATGATGTTTTTTCATCTTTGTGGTGACATTGGGAATAATGTCCTTCAAGAGTGTGATTTATCTTGGCATATTATATTCCCCTGAGTGGTGAATCTTTTATTCTTTGATCAGTCCTCTCTTGAGGCATTAGGAATGATGTCCCCTAAGAGTAAGACCTCACATGAACTAAGAAAAATCCCTTTGAACATCCTTCTCTCTTGTTTTATTGTTGTTCCTTATTAAAGTCATGGAGGTATGGCTTTAATATGGTCCCCTGGGGCTCACCTAGTGAACACCTAGCTTCACTTTCCCGTGTGAGCATGCACTTTTGTACCTTATTAAATTCATGGAGGTATGGCTTTAATATGGTCTCTTGGGGCTCACCTAGTGGACACCTAGCTCCCACTAGCCCTTGTGAGTGTGTGTTTTGTTGGCATAGTGGACAATGCATTCGACTTGTAAACCTAGTTTTTGGACACACAACCTATAACCGGTCCACCATGTTGGATGGCTAGTCAAAGCTTGATCCACTATAGTTTTTCCTTTTCCTTTTTCATTTTCCTTTTTCTTTCATTTGATAGTGTATGTTTCCAATTTGTTTATGGCTTCATATATCATCTACAAGCATGTTCCTTTGTGCCTATGTTGGTTTTCCATAGGATCTCGATCCTAGGGGCTTAGCCAACCTCTTGATTATTGTCAACCTATCTTATTAACATTTTTACATTTGAACCCGTCTTGATTGTGTGGTTGGATACTTTAGTGATTTTGAAACAAGTTCATCCTCTCACTAAAGTGGGAGCTAAATGTAGTGTAGTAAAATGCATACTGTTGCATTTTTACACTTGTTTGGACCCACCTTGCTTTATTTATGCTTCTTTATGGCTTAATTGGTCCTATTTTGTGTCCACAAGCCTTATGAATGACATACTTTTCTAGTTGATCCTGACATTCTCCAATGCATAAATGTTGATCCCGATATTTTTCTTGTTGATCCTAATATTCTGCATACGATATGATTCATCTCTATAAATTCCATCATATACAATGGAAAAGGCACGCTCGCTCATAGTTTCTAAGGTTCATCTCTATAAATTCCCTCATATAGAATGGCAAAGGCTTGCTCGCACATAGTTTCTAAGGTTCATTGTAGTATATGCTTAAAACTGTCCCCATGGAATTTAAGAAGGTCCACAGGGATGCAAGCCTATTTTAATCAGGTCCATGGTGTTTGGCTTTTGTGGATGAAGTTAAAAGCAATTTTGAAGAGATTAAAAGCCAAGGAATCCTCGATACGTGGATTATTCTATGTCTTTTGGATGGATGGATGGATGTGTCTGGCTATGGGTATGAACTTGAGCAAGCCTACAAGACCGGCGTAAGTGAGATGTTGGTTGTTAAAATGAACACATCAATACCCCCAGGCAAGTTAGTCTAGTATCTTATCTAATCCATTTGTATTAAAGGCTACTGACTATCAACTGAATTTATATATGTAGATGGTTCATTCGATCCACAAATATACTCTGGAGTGGAGTTGAGTGCTCAAGAAAGAGAAGTTGCTCTCTTATTGTTCATTGATGATAAAATCACTAAAGTCACACAGTTCGTCCTTTATCTTTTCACCCAGGTTGAAGATCGTCTGGCCAAGTTAGATACATTGATCAACAAGATTAAGGAAGACTTGGGCTGCAACTCTTAAGAATGATAGGTTGCCATCTTTTCCTTGTCATGTCCACCAAATTCTACGTCATATTTCTCATCTACAATATACATAAATAAATAAAGATGTTATTTACTTTAAGTGTAATATTATTAATTCCACTCATGCCTGTCAATCGTATTTACAATCTATTAATTCTACTCAAGTTTAATA
>VDFB02052928.1:12500-14425 GCA_007258455.2 Sequoia sempervirens
CGTAGAGTTGGAGGGGTTTTATCTTGTTGGTTTGCACTTGGGATTCCCTTGGTGATTGTTTTTATTTGGTATGTTGTCAAGTAGAAGAGTGGCTTCTGTTAGGGGCCATAGCCCAAAGAGGTAAATTGGGAAACATTGTAATGATATCACATGATGTGTGGACTTGTGATGAGTCTCGGTGATGTGTATTGGTGCATATGTGTATTATGTATGTTAATCCATGGATATGTGTTTTGGAGTTTTGGATGGTGGTTGCTTCACCATGTTGATTTGTATAGAGTGACAGTGTACTTGGTTGGGTTGATCATAGCATGGGTTGATGTTGTTTTTATGTTGAGATATGGAGTGGTTCAGTTTTAGAACCTTTGATTTTGTGTGATTTTATGGAATTGGTACTAAGGGTACTTGCAGGCTTCCAGGAGTAAGCCTGACCCTAGGGGGGAGGATGTAACACCCCTCCATTTTGGGCTCTTTGTTTGGAAATGTTTTCTATGTTATGCCATGTTTCTGTTAACACTTGAATTAAGGTGCTTGGTTTCTATTTGATTGCTGACTGTTAAGCGATGTGAATGTTCTATTTTGATGTGATGGTATTTTACTTTGATATTATCATTAAGGAATGCTTTGGATTAGCTTAGTCAATATTTGAATTTAATGATGCTTTATGCTTTTGATTATATTATTGATGTTAGATTCATTAGTTAGTAATACAGTATTGGTGAAGGGGACGGGATTACATCACTCGCATGCGAGTGCCTGTGATTCCACGATTTCCCCTTCACGGTGTTTCTATTATATTATATGCATGTTTGACACTCGTTTTGTTTGTAGGACTACAGGTACAAGACATCGACTCCACCTGGGTTCACAGGTCTGAGTGTGTGCATTGACCAATGGTAATCTATTGGGAGATAGTAGCTAGGTTTTCCGTGACAAGTCATCCCCCTGGTCACAGGGTGTTGTCGGGTCATAGTCGATTGTAGTGGTTATATGGTGTCCCTTTCACCATGGTTTTTATTTAAATTCAAGATAAAAAGTAAATAAATGGCTTTTGTAGTTAAGTTGTTTAAATAAATCTGGCTATAATGTTAAAAATGTTATTTAATTTATTAAATAATTTAATCTCGGATTAGATTTATTTTATTGATTAAGTTATTCGTTTTCTTTGAATTAAAAGTGTTAGATTATTTTTGGGAAAGAAAGTTTTAAAAGTTTTAAATTCTTTTGATTGAAAAGAAATTTTAAATGTATTAAATTCTATTTGGAATTGGAATTTTGTTCTAAGTTATTTAAAATTCAAATATCTTCAAAATGCAATAACTTTGGGTGGAAAAGATATTTTTAGAAGAGTTGACTCAATTTGGGGAGGATTTGGAGAAGCCATGGAGTTTCATTTTGAATTTGAATTTGAGTTTGGGGGAAAAATATTATATTTTCATTTTTGGTTTATTATATAGAGGATGATTTTCCATTTGGAAAAAAAAGAGGGTTTTGGGTTTTTGGATTGAATCTTGGTTTGAAGGTGGAGATCTTGGGATGAAATGGTGGAGGAGTGGAATCTGCAGAGGAACTCAACATCAATTTGTTCTTCAAATTCATGATTACAGGTTTTATTCTGGTTTTTATTGTTTTGAAGTTTTAAGATTTTAGTTTCAATTTGAATGCAAGTTTAGAAAAAAAATCTGGAAACCTTTTTGAAATCATGGAAGAAGAGAAAACAAAGATAGATTCTTGCAATAGAAATGAAATGGAAAAGAAAACAAGGAAAGAATCAAACAATGAAAAAAAAAAAAAATTAAACTGGGAACCAAAAGAAAATTTCATTTCAAATTCGAAATTTAAACCTAGTTCCTCAGGTTATAAATTTATTTCTTGTTTGCAAAATTTTGTTGTGCAATTGCACGTAGCCTTTGGCTAAAAATAGA
>VDFB02052929.1:0-11974 GCA_007258455.2 Sequoia sempervirens
TAGTTACCAAGGCATTGCTTCATGCTCTTCAAACACATCCTAATAACCCAAACTTGGATGCAAACACCATCTTGGGTCAACCAAATACCATTCCTCAAGATCCAAAACACCCATACATTTCTCTTTTCTTTCATGACACCAACAATCCATCCACCTTCTCCGCAACACCGACATATTCCCTTAACACACAAGTCTCTCTCCCCATGACTTCACAAGGACAAGGGGGACTATTTGGACAAGGATGAATCTTTGATCCCTCATCATCACTTTCTCAAGGAAACACACCACCTATCTTCCCACCAGTCCCCCCTACCGTTATCATCCACACAATTTTTTAGTTTAGGGAAGCCCCCTTTACCAATCTTAATCAACCAAATCAAAGCAATCCTTCAATCGTAAATCAAATCAACATACCAAATCCTTTGATCATGCCACTGATATCATAACACCAGGTGGCACCAATACAAACAACACAATCAATTGTTGCACCATCTATAAATGTGGTCTCCCAAGGACCTATCATATCAACCGCACCATCCACCACACAACCTCCTATCATCAATCTAATGGCACCTCAACAACCACCTCAACAAACTCTCATCACAACATCTCACACCATTCTCAATCCTCCACCTCCACCACCAAAACCAAACATGGAAAATCAATACAGTATCACATTGTAAGCAGCTCAACAAGCCTATCAAAAAGCATTCCAACAATTTCAAGCTCAACAAACCATGCAAGCTGCTCAACATCACAGGCATATCAAGTCGTACAACAAGCACAACAAGCTGCCCAAGCATAAGCTCGAGCTTTATTACAACAACAACAACAAGCCACCCAAGCTGCCCAAGTTGTGTAAGTAGCTCAAGCCACACAAGCTACACAAGCTTCCCAAGCCACCCAACAAGCTCAAGCTCAAGCGCAAGCTCAATATCAAGTGAAACAAGCTCAAGCACAACAACAAGCATATCAGCAAGCTTTAAAACAATACCAAGTGCAACAAGAAGCAACTCAACTATTAGCCCAACAACAAGCATTGTTGGTACAACAACAATAAGACCAACAACAAGTGTTGTTGGCACAACAACAATTGCAGGCATACCAACAAGCATTGGTCACACAACAAAATTTGCAACCACCTCCCACAAACACACAAAACACCCCACCCGTCACTCAAGTAATAAAACCACCCCAAAACACATTCATCCCACCACCTGATCCACAAAATGATGTGTTTGCACAAATCAAATTTCTCTCACAACAAGTGCTAGAACTCCAATCAGGAAAGTCAATGAAAACACCAAACAATTTGTGCCCTTATCCATTTGACAAAAGCATTGCGATGGTTCCATTCCCAAAAGGGTTCGAGATACCTAAATTTGACAAATATCATGGGACGGGTAATCCTAAAGATCACATCAGGGAATTCCAGGAACATTGTATGGAATTGCATATTGTTATGCCTTGCATAACCACCCCCATTTTGAGTTGGGACAAAATGGGTCCCCCTTTCTCTTTCTGGTTTCTTTTTTCTCTTGGTTGCTTGCTTTCCTCTTTGGAATTCTTTTGTCTTCCTTCTAATTTTGACTTTTGATCTATCTGACTTAACTATGGATCTGTCTCAGTTTGAGTTGGTCTTCTTGCTGAAAGTTGAATAAAATCATAGGCAACAGAATAATTTATTTAAACATGTTTCATATGCTTTGAGACTGATGCATACCTTTTGTTTTGCAGGAAAAGGCCACACACATGGTGATATTTCTCAAAGGAGTTCACTTGGAGGACTTTCCCCAGCCCAGTTGGTCATAATTTCCCTTGAAGAAGAAGGTCGGCAAGCCCTCCTAGATGTCTTGTCGACTACCAGTGCATTATGTTGATATGCGTATGTGTTGCCTATCGGCAAGACCCCAGCGATGTCACAACGATCAGAAATCATATGCAGGCATCTATCACCAAGACACCATTCATCGTCTTGGTGACTGGGAGTTTCCTATTGGCATAAGGTTTTCTCCCCGCCAAGAAGTCTTGGCGAGTTCATGAAGTCTCACCGACTAGCAAAAAGGGTCTAACACTTCGGCGAGAGTTTGTTTTCGGGGAGATGTCTCCCCGAAAGGGCTCATGTCTTACCGGTCACCGAGAAAGATATGCCTTTTAGCAAGAGGCCTTCGTGGCAGGGAGATGTCTCAGCGAGGTCTTCGAGTCACACCGACACTGCACAAGGGGATTCTATCAGCGGTCTTTGGTGAGAGAATCAATATGTCTCAACGACCAAAAGGGTGGACTCAGGGAGATTTTCGATAAGACACAAGGTGACCGATATGATGTCTCCCTGATTCTGGTAAGTCACAGCGAGCCACATGAGACTCAAGTTACATCTCGGTGGGATATAAGGCGATCTGTGGGACGTCTCCCCGATGAGAGAATGTTATAGCGACACATTTGGAACGAAAAGAATACATGTCGGTATAACTACAGAAAGGTCTCCCTGATGGTCGTTCAAAATGGGCTCTCGCCAAAAGATGATGCCCTTGGTGTAATCTCTCAGCGACCGAAGGAAGTCTCAACGACACGGAGGAGGCTCACCGAGAGAGAAGTGGCTTCGGCAAAAGGTCTTGCCGACCACGGAAAGGCATGCTGACATGAAGAGAGGTCCCACCGAAACATATTGAGCTCGGTGAGAGTGAAAGAAATCGGCGAAAGGTCCTATCAATATAAAAGTCTCGGCGACACGAAAGTGGGTCACCGGGAGTCTCGCCGAGGGAGGTCACACTGAAGCAAAAGGAGCCCAGAGAAAACAAAAGGAAGTCAGGAAGACTCTAAGCAAATGAAGTGCCTTCTCTAGGATGTCTTACCGACATGGAAGAGTCTTGTTGAAGATAAGGAGGGCTCGGTAAGAAGAAAGGAGTTCGGGGAAAGGTCTCCCTAAAACATTATAATCTCCCCGACATACAGAATGGGCCCGTCGGGAGGTAAGGAAGACTTCGCCATGAGGTCCCAGCGACAAAAGCGGCATCGGCATAGTGATCTAGGATCGCTAAAAGGTCTCGGCGACCACAAAGTGTCTCCCCGAAATGATAAGAGATCGCCAAAAGATAACGCTCTCGGCAAGATGTCTTGCCGAAGAGCAGAAGTCACACCAGAACAAAGGAAATCAGGGAGACTCCAGAAGCATAAAGAGGTTCGATAAAAGGTCTCCCCGAGATTGAAGGAGTCTTACCGATACAGAACAAGCTTGATGAAAGATCTTGAGCTCGGCAGGATGTCCTGCCGACCCGATGGAGTATTCCCGATGCAAACTGGGCTCAGTGAGAATGAAAAGGAGTTCACTGAAACTCTTGCCGACATGAAAAACGAGCTTGATGTGACTTCTGTAGCCCGCCGAAACATTTCACCGAATGACCCATACTATGTCGATAACTGTTATAAGATGAATCGCATCGGGGAGACACCGATGGTGTCTCACTGACATGCGATTTAAGGTGGCTTGCTCTTGACTGCTCAGGAATCTGGCGTGGCATGTGATCGTCCATTCATAGGGAACTCAGGAATGAATCCATTGGCTCTTTGACCAATTGAACGCCCCTGTGGAGAAGACTAATAGAATGCAAGCAAGATGGTTTCTGTAACGCCAAGAAAGTGCACAAGACAAAGATTAAGAGCAAACATGCAATACAAATCTAAATGCAAATCTAATGCTAAGCAACAAAGAACAAAGGAAGTTAAAAATGTAAATAAACTGAAACAATCTCACCAAATTGCTACATATTTCCATGATTCATCTCGATTGCCCTTCTCCATTTTGCTTGTGTAGTATAATTGCCCTCAGATTTTCAAGAGTTTGTGCAAGTATAGCCTAAGATAATGATTAGAAAAACATCGAAGATTGAAGATAAATGCTCTCAAAATTCATAAGATTTCGCGAGAGATTTCAAGAGAGATTGGAATGAAGAATGACAAATCAATTTATAGAAAATTGATTATTCGAACGACAGGCCAGGATTGAAAGATCAACGGACGGTTGAGATCGATAGATTAGGCATGCATTATGATAACTATATCGGTGGTGAGCATGGTATTTCAATTTGAAATAGAATTAAAGATTAAATCGTGATTTATTCTTCGGTTTGGTGATAAAGCGAGAAGAATTATCTTGCATGACAAGATAGAGGAATTGATTAAAGCAACTCTTGTTGAATACCGCGCGCAAGGTTTAATTAATTAAATAAGAATATTGTAATTAATATGCATGTACACGCCAATTGGTTTAGAACTAGATGGTAGATGATTTGTGAAGGATTTTCGAAAACACCATAGACATTAAGCGAGTTAACTAATTGATTTGAAATAGATGTCGAGTCGGGAGTCAAAGTGAATACTTAGATAACTCACACAATTATCTAAATATAGAGGAATGCGTTAAAATAGAATTCATGAATTAAATAATTCATTTAATTCAAGATTTGATATTTGAAGAATAATTAAATAAATAAGATTTATTTAATTAAGTGATGAAAGGATTTAAATGAATAATTAAATAAATAAAGAATTTATTTAATTATAGTTGAAGTATGATAAAGAGTAAATTAAATAAGAATTTATTTAATTTGACAAGACGGATAAGGTTAATTAGTAGCATAATTAAATAAAAAGCATTTATTTAATTAATCGGATAGAATAAAGAAAAGTGTGAATTAATTAAATAATTAAGATTATTTAATTAATAGAAGAAATGAAGACTATAGAGAATAATTAAATAATTGACATTATTTAATCAATAGAAGAATACGAATTATGAAGAATATTGAAGTCGCAGGCTTAAACCAAATTTCGGTGTCTACATTTGCCCCTCTTTGATACAATGTCATTTCGGCGTTGTGTCAAAGAAATCGATAATAAATATGCCCCAGTAATGCCCCAGTGTAAAACAGGTGAAGGTATGCCCCCTCGGGAAAATTGACAAATTTTTGAAAAAGTTAATAAAATTTTGGAAATAGTCTCGATTAGGCCATTGGATGGCCAGAAATGCAGTGGAGTTTGCAGAATTGAGGTTGGGAACGTTAGGTACAGATACGGGTGGAGTGGAAATGACAGTCGACACAGCCAGTAGGAAAGAAGCCCTAGGTATATATAGGAATATGGGTAAAAACCAATTCATTTTCACCCACTTAGCCCTAGAATTGAGAATTTTCTCTACACCCAAAGCGAGGATGTCGCCCGTTCCGAACACTCACCATCGCACATACAGGATTCGGACCTTCCAGAGGCCAGCCGACGTGGACCCCCCGGTATGTACCTCAATCTTGCCCTTTGAAATTTTTGTATTGCGTGTATTTTTATGCATTTAATGTAAGTTTTTGTTATGCGTCATTTTAATAAATCACCCCATATGATCACGCGAACAACGCATTTGCGATTTTACATTAGCTGGTTTGCATAATTTGTGTGCGGTTCAACGCATGTGTAGATTTATGAACCGCATTTGATATGATGCATCGCATTTGCTTTTATAATAGCCGCATTTGTTTATTTTGAAATGCATTTGAATATTTCTCAACGCAATGTTAATTTTTCAACGCGTATGAATTTAGTGTAACGCACTTGTGATATAATTAGCCGCATTTGAAAAATAACGACGCATATGAATTTTATGCACCGCATATGTTAAAGAGTGACGCATGTGAAAAATAATGACGCATGTGCAAAATAACGACGCATTTGAATTTTAGTTAGTATAGTCAGTTTGCCCTAGAATAGATGATTGATACTGACATGAGGCATGTACAATGCCATTGCAGGTTGTGCTAGACACGATATATACACGGGAGTTGAGACCAACGACATTTCAATTCAGAGATAGTTTGCGGCCAGCAGAGCGACGGATCCTATGGCACCTAGGTCTACTGCACGTGACAGACATGCCCCAGATTCGAGCAAATCGGGGATTATTGATAGCTTTGTGTGAGCGATGGCACTCGAAGACATCGTCTTTCCACCTACCGACTGGAGAGGCCACTGTTACCTTAGAGGATGTCTACAGGATCCTCAGACTTCCTATTAGAGGCACACGGGTGTCGTATGATACCCAGAGGGGTGCAGCCGAGATGTGTAGATACTACCTACATGCGGACATTAGGCAGTTAGGATTTGACGACTATGAGATTAGGTGGCATGTGTTGGCTCAGAGGTATAGGTAGCTAGACTATTTATTGTGTACATTGATAGGCGGCATAGTACTTCTTGACCATCGAGGTCATGGTTTTCCCGTGGGGTGGGGGGAGATGCTAGTAGGCATGCTAGAGCGTCGAGTGGTGTATGCTTGGGGTTCATGTCTGCTTGGGATGTTATACTTTCATTTGCATGATATTGCCTACCGAGAGGCACAGTCTATGAGTTGTGGTACCACGCTTCTGATGGTATGGGCGTGGGAACACATTGCCATTTTTCGGCCACCAATGATAGTTGATCTTCCACACGGAGCTCCTTATGCCTTCCGCTATGCGGAGGCTAACACTCAGCACCACATAGGAGATACGGGTTATTTCAGACATGCCATAGACACTATGGTGTAGTTTACATGGAGACCATACTTGGGCTGTGCCGAGTGGTCAGACGAGGATGAGCATTTATCATTTTGCCGACAGATAAAGTTCTTGGTTGGGCGGACAGTGTCACATGTCCACATTATAGAGCGTCAGTTGCCAGATCGTGTCCTGCGGTAGTTTGGAGAGGTGCAAGATGTGCCTAGAGGACGAGCAGAGTTTGCGAGATCATCGCGAGAGGTCCCCCTATGGGGTCCAGAGATTCCTATTGCCACAACAGAGGCCGACATCGATGCACTACAGGCACTTCCATGGGGATGGAGGGATGGTCTAGCAGATCCAAGGACCACAGAGGAGTATGATCAATGGTGGGTAGTACACAAACCGATTCAGGATCAGGTAGCGAGAAACGCCGGTAAAGCGAGGTCAAAACGAACGTGAAGTGAAGTCGAGATAGAGGCCATGGTGATGGAGATGATAGCCGAGGTGAATGGCGTCGAGGAATGCGAGGAGAGGAGGCGGTGGTCGAGGACCGAGACCGGTATCGCAGGGAGGAATCGAGACCGGGGATGCGCCAGTAGAAGGGTTAGATGTTGTCGAGGAGAGGAGGTCACGACTATGGAAGGCAACTATTAAACAATAGGAGAGTAAAATTATCGAGGCAGGCGAGAGAAAAGGAGAACAAAAGGTGATGCAAGGTTGTTGGGCACCACAGGATGATGGGGAGGATGATGATCATGAGAGAGAGGTCGGGATCAAAATCAGAGGGTTAGATAGGGAGGATACAGGGAGAGTGAGGCGGAACAAAGATGGGAATGGTGGATCAGACATGGGCGTGCGCGTGCTCAGGGTGCGTCGCGGAGGAGCATATGAGGAGTTCGATGGCCGGAGGGATGTTCAAGCGGGGAGGAACCGGGGCTATCGTGGATGAGGTCGGGCTGGCAGGTATGTGGGGGCGGTGAAGGTCGAGCTAGCCCTATGTACTGGGCCATCAGTTGCCTTTGCTAGAGAGCTAGTCAGAGCCGGGGAGAGAGAGAGATATTATCAGGATCTTTATGAGGCAGAGGTTCCGTCAGAGAGATAGGCTCCCAGTTTCTCAGAGGCACATAGTAGCAAGTCCCAGACCAAGACCCACACTAAGACAGTTAGCACAGAGGGGGTGGAGCAGCCATGCAGAGCAAGTCCGTATGACAGACCTCCCTCAGCTCACAGGTCGTCGGGTTCCCATCATCATTCCTCCACACACTCTAGGCATGATGGCAGTGGCAGTTCAGGATAGGGATACTTCTTGAGATACATCGAGACATTGTATTATGATCCTATAGCCTACGGGCTTCCATGTATTATTGATACATTATGACATTGTGATGTGACATGGTTGAGCGATATATATATATATATGATTTTGGCGGTGATTCTCATGATATGCATTTCTATGTATTAATTATGTCGTTGTTTATTTGTATATGTGATGTTTATATATGACATGCTTATGTGATGGATGATGATATCTATTTTATGGTGTGTATATGTAGCTAATGATATAATGTTGATTCTATATGATGTATGTGGTTTATAAATTATGAGATGCAATATGATGTTATATGTATAATGTCGGCTACATGTGATGCTTATACAAATGTAATATGTGCATATATTTACAGTTGCTTGGAATGTTTATGATATGTATTGTTTGATGATGAATGTCTATTATGCCATGATGATCTAGATATGAAATATGCCTATATGCATGTATTTTTCTAACATGTATGTTGATGTGGGATGATGTATAATGTTTTGTGTCACAAGACTCCGTTATAATGCAAGAAGAACTGTTAGTGCGGAAAGAAAGATCGAGAAAGAACGAAAGACAGGAGATAGATGTTAGTATTAGCAATCTTTGATGTTTCACTGTATCACAAAAGGTATGGCACGTTATCATCATTGGGTGGGACTAATACAAATGGAGAAAAACACCATGATATGACATAGATCAAGGTGTGCAAGGTCATCCACTTGCTAACTTGCTAATAACAGATAGTCGCAAACAAGGATTGTCATTAACTCATACTAAGGACACAAGTTGCCCTAGTCTTTTTGTCAAGACAAACCATAGACAACAAACAAAGTAAAAGATGGGTCATGAGAAGTCATCGCTCCTCTAAATCCTTCATGGGACATCCTTGAGGAAACTAGTAACATGACTCAAAATCAAATTTAAAAGACAGTCGACAGATAGCAATCCAAGAAAATAGAATTTGGATACATCGTTGCTTCTCTAAATCCCTCATGGGACATCCTTGAGAAAGCTAGTAACATAATTCCTAGTCATCAATTCAAGATAAATGATAATATAAATAAGCCATAAAGTCAAGAAGCCAATAAAATATTTTCCAAAACTTGATCTATTTATTTGATTTGTTTTGATTGATAAAAGGATTGATTGATAGAGCCTGATGTTAGGAGATACACATATCGGATAAGACTGTGAGTCTGGTTTCGATGTTATGACTATATGTATAAGGCATGACAAAGCTTGGTTTCAGAAAGACATATATCGTATAAGACGTTGAGTCAGATACCGTTGATGTGATAACCTGTGTAAGACTATGTTTGATTGTTTGACAATGTCAATATGTAGGAAGGACTCATCCTGTATAAGACATAGATTGTTTTGTTGATATCAGTATTCAAGAAGGACCCATCTTGAATAAGATACAGGTTGATTGCTATGATGATGTCTGTTTCTAGGAAGGACACATCCTGTAGCAGACATTAGTTGATCTTGTTTTGATTGTTTTGTTTGGCAAGTTGTGTGATTTGACTTAGAGACATTGCTGACTTGTTCACCAGATTGATGCATGACTTGAGACGATGCGTTGACAATTGACTATGTGTGACGACAAAACCCTAAATGACTGACCTAGTGCGGCCTCGGGGGCTCATCGATTGATGGCCTTGCCTACGTTGTACACGCAGAGACCTCGTATTTCGACTTGACTTTGACTGACAAGACTGACTACAAATAGAAGGCGTGTAGAAATGAGTGTAATAAACCTAATGGGTGACCTGAAATACGTGCCGGGGTCCTTGATTGATGGCCTTTCCTCGTTGTACGCCAGAGGGCCTTACTTATAGTTCGACGACCGATGACCTTGTCATATAGACATATGGATTGAATCATGATTTTATCTGAGACAAACCAAAGCGAATTTGACCTATTAACACCGAGGGGCACATCGGCGAGATGGCCTTGCTACGTCGATGCATTAGAAACTAGCGTAATAGTTCAACAACTTGTGAAGCTGACAAGTGCGACTCGACTACGTTTTTGGATTTTTAAATAATTTTGTCCTTTTGAAGTTTTCTGATGTTTTTGTGTTTTCTCGGGTCATTTTGTGATGTTTGTGGATTTTTCTATGGTTTTATGTCTTCAACATAGCCAATGGAAGAATCAATATGACACACGTCAAGTGTTTGCCCCCAGTCGAGTATAAGACCAATTGATTATGAATAGGATAAAATGAGGGATATGAATTGTACTCGATGTCAATCGTTCCAAGTTATGGGAAAGACTACCACTTATTAGGAATGGTATATACGAGCGATGGATATAAAAGATAAAGGATATGTATGTGGACTATGTACATGGTCGTGGACTATGTACAAGGATATGTAGTATGTACAGGGATAAGGACTATGTACAGGGTAGCGGACTATGTATAGGGAAGTGGACTAGATTAGAATAATAGTAGACAAAGGAGCAGAGTTAACTACACATGGCGCCTGTTTGCTAGGTTTTCACCATGGTACCTATCCAAAGCGCCACCGAAGTGGTTTTCACTATTGGATGAATGATTTGTATTTACTATTTTTTGGATTATCTATTTTTTTTGGTGTTACCAAGACGCCTGTTTGCCAGGTTTTCGCCTTAATAACGATTTTTGTGATTTTCTGATTTTTTTTTTTTTTGCTAATTAAGACAAAGGCTCCTAGAAGCTATCGTGGAACTTCTTTGAATCTGGACTATTGATTGGTGAGGACAATGTGGTTCCCCTTGGCGGGGTAGAGAGTTGGTACCTCTGATCCAAAAGCTTTACCATTAACAACATAAGGTCCTAACCAATTTGGTTCAAACTTTCTGGTTTTCTCTTTAAGTTGATTCTTTGAGTTCTCCATTAAAACCCGGTCACTAATATTAATCAAATTACATGTTCAATACAGCTTCTTGTTATAGCTACGACGAAGCTGATTACGATATGCTTGAAGATGGTCTAGTGCCTTTTGATAGCCCGGCTCATCCGAAATTTCGCTCATGGAGTCTCGATACTCGGTACTCTTCATCATCAATGTGGCCTTTCAGGGATACCCTTAGGGAAGGAATCTCGACCTCAATAGGCATAATAGCTTCATAACCAAATACAAGTGAATATGGAGTAGCACCAGTGGGAGTACGGATACTTGTGCGATAAGCCCATAAGGCAGGGTTAAGCTGTAAATGCCAGTCACGACCAGCATCATTGACAGTCTTTTTGAGGATTCTAATGATGGTCTTGTTAAATGCCTTTGCTTGGCCGTTACCTTGTGGGTAGTATGGAGTGGAAAAGTGATGTTGGATATGAAATTCATCACACAGGTGGCAGACTTCTTGGTTCTTAAATGGGCGGCCATTATCAGTGATTATGGACTGAGGGACACCATACTGACATATGATATAGTTCAGGATAAATTTAGAAATCTGTGTGTCGGTAATGTATGTCATAAGAATGGCTTCAATCCACTTCGTAAAATACTCAGTGGCAGTGATAATGAATTTGTGTCTTACCTATGAGGTCGAGTCCCCATTGGGCAAAGGGCCATGGTGACGTTATAGGACAGAGCTCCTGTGCTGGCGCATGTATCAAGTCTCCATGAACTTGGCATTGGCGGCATTTCGTTACAAAGACATAGTCTTTTTCCATAGTAGGCCAGTAATAACCCAGTCTCATAATCTTTTGGCTAAGGTAGGACCGCTAGAATGGGAACCACATATACCCTCATGCACCCCACGCAAGGTTTCTTGTGCTTCAGTAGAATCAAGACATCTCAGTAGGGTATTATCTAAGGCGCGTCTATATAGGGTGTCTCCGACGATGGTGTATTTGGCTGACTTGCGGAGGAATGTCCTACGTTGGTTATTTGATAAGCCAATGGGTATGACTTCGACATGAAGGTAATCATAGATTTCTTTGTACCATGGGGAATCCGGACCAACAATGTCACACACCATTTCAGAATCTGGGATATCGTAGGCTGGGACCAAAAGTTGTTCTACCAAGAACTCAAACTTAGGCACATTGTTAGGAATGTCAAGAAGTGATGAAGTTGTAGCCATAGCGTCTGCTGCCCTATTCAAAACATGAGGTATCTGATGAAAGTTGACTTTGTCGAAG
>VDFB02052931.1:0-26324 GCA_007258455.2 Sequoia sempervirens
GCCAAAGAATCCTATGTGGCCTATGATCATCCAATCAAAGAGAGCTAAGATGAGCCATTGCCCGATTGACCACTCCTGTGAAAGAAAGACCAATAGAGGGCGACCGGATGGATTCCTACTGAGAAAAATTGATGATGAATCTGCTCGGGTGATGGTGTTTAGATCTACAAGGAGGCTTGATGGCACTTCTAGAAGACAATCAACGAACAGGGAAGTCTAGGACGTGAAGGAGGCCGAAGGAAACTGTGATTCAGAGGGACACCTATGGCGACTGCTGACAGAGGCAGATTAATATTAATGGAAGGATATCCTGAGCATTCAAGGCAACTCTGCAAGGGATTTCAAAGATGGACATGGAGACATAAGAGTAAATGCTGCAGTAACAAAAGATCTACAGATCTCTTCCAGAGTGATCTTTCATCAGCATAGATAATGAGGATTCACATTGAATGCACAACCGACTTTCTTCAAAAGATCCGAGAGCCGACTCTACAGGCAGCAAATATTTTGTAAAACCCTAGTGTAGGGGACAGTGCATCCTTTCTTGTACATTCTGTATATAAGGCATTCTTGCCTCTTTGTAAAGGTAAGACCTGGTAGAGTTAGAACTTCTAGATAGAGGATTTCCAGTTAGTAGCCAGTAGAATAGGAATAGAGGGGATAGAAGTTGATCCTGATTCTTTGTAATAGGACCTTCTTTTATCTTCTTGGAGTAGGAGTTAGATTTTGTAGAATAGACTAATGTATCTTTCAATTTTCTTAGAGTAAATGGAAAAAATTTTAAATCATAGATTTTCTATACACTGGTGATTGTGCTAGCTTTGTAAATGTTGCTTATCTGTTTCACTAACAGTAGAAGCAACCAAATTAAAATCTATTTCATGTTGTGTTTCAGAATGGTCTTTGTCTTGAGTTAATTGTCTGATTTCAAAGCTTTCAAGGAATGAGTTTGATTTTATGTTTTGTTTAAATGGTGATTTTCAATCTGTTGTTGAAATTAGCACTGTGAATGAATGAAACTGTGTGTTAGTCACAAGTTAATTTTGTTATGTAGTTTTTTAATTAGGAATTCCTTGAAAGGAAGCAGGTCTGGTTAATTTGGATGAAGTATCATTCTTTTCTATTCCAAAGCCCTGATCCATCTTTTTCTGTTTATTTAATACCCCAGTTAGAGTAGGTTTAAATTTATGTTCAACCCAAAACAATCCAAAAGCTCAACACTAGCAGGCCCCTTGAATATTACTATCACATTGACCCCTGAGTAACATTAGCATAGTTGAGAACCAACTACAAAGACCTTGGGAGCTAAGATATCCATGTGATCATCTTTCTCTTTCAGGAGAAACAGAGTAGCAATATTTTGTTTGCATGTTGCTGTGCCAAAAGGGACGTCAACACAAATCAATATTCTAAAATTAATACGAGTATTTGTTAGACTTTGTATAAATATTTATTATATGGTTTACTTTTCATAAATAATTGAATGGACTAAAATGATATATATATATTTTAAATTTTAATGCTTAGAGGGATGAGTTTAACACTTATCTATATGGAACATTACAAAAAATCAGAAAAAAGGATTAAAAAATGTAAAGAAAAAAATCATCCTCTAGTGAAAACCACTTTGGTGGCACTTTGGGCAAGTACCTTGGTGAAAACCTAGCAAATAGGTGCCTTGTGTAAATAATCACTTTCCATCCACCAAGATCTCCATGAATTGTTCTGCATCATCAATTCATTGCGCTTCCATCATCCATCGCATTCCATATCTCCATCTGTCACCCGTTCGCATCTTCATCATAGCTTGGTCCTCTGTTTGTGTCATGAGCCCTCCTAGTACTACATGACCCATTCTTAAGGTCAGTTTGTCCTGCCTATATCAAAGTAGTCTATTGCATCATGATGGGGGCATGGTCTCATCAGGTTGGATTAGTGTATATTCTTGAAGTCTTCCCTAAATCAGAAAACCCAAAAACATCAAAAAATCCAAAAATCCAAAAACATTCATAAAATAAAAAAATCCAAAAAAATATTCAAAACATATCAAAATCCAAAAACATGTCAAAAGGTCAGTAAAAAATGGTCAAAAGAGTTTTCTTGTCCCATTCTGGTCTCTAAATTTCTGAATGTGGGCAAGGGTTGATCTTGATCATCAGAACCACTTAGGTCGATTCTCTAAGTCGTCCATAATGGTGGCTATCCATTTTCTTCCGTCTCATCAATAATCAGGTTTGTCGGTCAAACTCACGTGCTCTTTGCATGTAGCATAGGTAAGACTAATCATTGATCATTTCAAGGGCCCGGTTGAGTATTGAGATTACGTCTCAGGTCAAAATCTGAGAATATTCCAGAAACTGATGAAAAGGAAGAATTTTGAAAGATACATTAGGTAAAAACATCTTGAAAATACAAAACAACCTCAAAACATTTCAAAAAACTTCAAAAAAATCCAAATATTTGAAAAAATTCATCCATCCCATCTCACTTTCACCCACAATAAACTTTCACTCATAATAAATCAATCATTATTCTCAACCTTTGGTGAAATAGTCAGAAACAAGTTTAGCAGGTTACAAGTGAAAACTAAAATGCCAAAGTCTCGAGTCTAGGTTAATAGGTAAACAAGTTGGTCAATTTTTCATATCAATAGCTAATCATCCAGTTTGTCCCAAATCATCTAATAACATCATATCCTAGGATGCATCCTTCCTACAATGGACATCAACATCAGGCACCACCATAGTTTAGTCTTGGCTAGTGGTATTGAAGAACATTAGCTTGTTTGTTTGCTTGATCTTTGTATTTTAACTTATCTTATTGCGCTCATTCCAATGAGCTAGATCGATGATGTCCAAACAAAGGGATTTAGAGAGAAAGGAACTTGGCAACGATCAATATCTGTTTATCTGTTGTGCTTGTTGGATATTCTTGTAATATAACCTTGGTCATGTGTGCTTTGTTTGGATGTAGGGAAGGTGTTTTAGGTGTCTTGTTGACCACATAAGAAGGATTTACTTTCTATGTTTTGGTCTGAGATGTTTGGAATATCTGAAGTTCATTTTGAATAAGGTTATGTATGTTAGGTGTGACCAGGAGTACTCCTATCTGATTGTCAAGTGAAAGTCCATCACACTAGTGCAATGCCATCCTGGTTCTTTATACCTTGATGCATCGTGCCTATGTGTGTTATCAAACATAATGTAAATAGCCCTTTTAAAATCCCAATTCTTGATAAGTGAATCATCATCATCATCACCATCATCTCTAATAAGGTAGGCTTGTTGGATCTTATTTCTTTTGTCTTCTTTCTGTGCTAACATGGAACCATGATAGTTAATCAAAAAAATCACTAATGCATCCATCTTGCATCCACAAATCGTCAGCATAATGCATATCATGACATATCATATAGGAAACATTAATCATCTCACATGAATTGCATTTCATCATTGCATAATAGAGATTGGTTATTCTAAGCATCTCATAAACCATACATTTACATCCATTGGATAAACATAAAAGTATCATCACATAGGCATTATTAAATCGTATCATATACATCATTATATTATCCATTTGCATCATCACATAAAGGCATGATCATATCATATCATGTACATCATTATGGCATCCATACATATTGGAAAAGGTACTAAAAAAAAGAGAGCATCTCATACATCTCATAATCATAGCATATAGCATCATCATCCATATAGATATGTTAGTTGAAGAATTTTAAATCATTTCCATCCACATCATCATCATAAAAAGTGCATAGAAAGATACTGAAAAAGAAATACATCCATCTATAAACATCTACGTAATCATTGCATCATATCACATAAAATAAAGTCATCATATCATTGCATCGCATATAGAACATCACATATAGAAAGTACATCCATCCATCATGCATAAATAAAATAGAACACATCATATATCAAATCAAATTGATCATATCATATATCATCAAAATAATACAACTGTCATGATACAAAGAATCGAGATCAAATGTGTATCAATCAGTATATACAAATGCCTATGGGGCTATAAAAAATGGATCCTGTGGATCACAAAAAGAATGGTGTCTAATAAAAAATGTGAGCTAGCCCTGATGGCTGCTCCCCTCGTCCAACTATCTCTCAAGTTGATCCTGCCTCTTCTCTATCTACTGCGAGAAATATGACACTCGGGCTACTTGAGGCACTGCCTAATGATAGTGTACTCTATAGTACTCTGCCTCTCTCATCGCATCTCAGTACATCCATATCATGATTGTCCTGCCTGGGTTGTGACTACCATACTCTCGAGCTACTGCCAGTGGCCCACTTCCTATACTAACTAAAGCTCTGCATCTTGTCACTATCAGTCTAATGGGTGACCTGAACCAATCACGATATGCCTGTGTGGTCCCTGGGTCTACCTGCTCTTGATCATATGGCCATGACCTAACAACCAGCTATCTGAAGCTATCCACTACGTCCTTTGGAGGGATCGTCTGAACCCATGTAGTCTCCCTCGTAGTATGACCAAATATGGCCACGTATTGGTCATTAGGCCTGTCTTGTGTATCTCCAAACACCAACTCATTTGACTACAAAATCCGATGAAAATTTCTGAGGAAATATGTATAATTTGATGTATCATCGAGTGCTTGTAAAATTTGATGTGTAATTTTCAAATTTTTAAAAGTTTATCCCTGATGTTCGTCAAAATTTTGACGAACCTGGGTTTCGTCAAAATTTCAACTAGCAGTTTCGTTGAAATATCAACATGAAAAATTAAAAAAAAATCAAATTGTGGCTGACATAAAGAAAAGTGAGTTCGCTAATTTATTTCCATAGTGTTTTTCTCTACTTGAGACAGTTTGTGGAGAACTAAGGATGATTTTCTTGGGAAAAATCAGAAAAGATTCAAGAAGATATCGCCAGGTTGAGGGTAGTCATTGTCTTTTTGCAGAATTAAGTTGTGAAGTCAGATTTGTAGTTCCAGGTTTTAAAATCATATTTTAAAGCAACATCTCATCGGATTTCATTTTTAGAAGTTTAGGGTTTTGAGAATTTCATGTCCATATTTTGTTGTTTGGAATCACCATAAGATCACAACCAAGGAACATATTCTTGTGACTGTAATTATGTGATCCATAACTCTATTGGTCATGTGGCATAGTTGTGCTATAACAAATACAAGATGCATTCATGTGTGACCCAGGTTTAATGTGGCTATGTTGTGATAGAAATGGAGAATTCATATAATGTAGTTAATTTAGGTTGTATAATGTAGGTGTCAATCATCATTGGGTGCATTCAGTTGTCTCAAGTTTAACAGGTTACGATGTAATTATAGCATGATCCAAGAGTGATTACCTCTTGCTGCAATAAAGAGCCTATAACTCTAGTTGATATGCAGAGTGGTTGTGTTATATCAATTATGTAGTGCATTCAAGAACAACCCATGTTTAATGGGCTATTCTAGAGAGTGATCAAGATTTTCTAAACCTTATGAATGTTACTTAAAAGTGTATAGCTTAAACTACAAACCAAGTTTGTTACATACTTGAATGCAATCTTGGGTTATCGCAAACTATAATAATGTGATCTGCTAATAACCATTATGGAAAGTATTAAAGCAAGACCCATGCTATATAAGATACATTTCCTTGATCAGGTTTACATACCTTAATGATCAAACACAAGCTTCCCACACACTCTAGGATACAATCAAAGATCATACCATAATTTTTTCAAGACAACTAATTTTCTGACCCAAGATTTAAGGTTGTTTTTTAATACCAACAAAAGCATTGGTAAGAGCATGATTAGGGTACAAACCTTAGGCCTTTGTAGAAACATAAACAATAACTCTAGTAGATTAGTGAGGTTGCAATACCAGAAAGATTGAGACATTGTAGCTAATAACAAAATATTTCAATCTAAAGATTGTAGCCAATAACAAGCACACTATGTAGCTTAGTGACATTTGTAAATGCAATCTACGGTAAGAAGAATGACAGTCACTTGAGATGTGATAGTCAAAAAGAGGTTGAGCAGTGACAAGATAATAAAGCTCAAACCTTACATAGTAAAGTGGAGATTTTAATAGTGGGTTTCCTTACCCCCTTGCTGACCTTAAGGGTTTTTCAAATGCTTTTGGTAGTGTTAAACAAGGAAAATGCAATCAGGGAATGACTATCCAAATGAAATAACAGTGGTAATCATAGGTTTAATGTTTCTTCTTAGCCATTAATGTATAATGGAGGTAGTGGATTGCATGTTTGAGTAGTGTTTTGACACTCATCAAAGATGGGAGAATAGTGAATAATACCTTGTGGACTGTGAAGTAGTGTCAATAAGGTTGAAGGATCTTAAGAACTACAATACTATGAAACAATGAGTCCCCTGTAGTAAGTAGGCATTCTAGAGGGTATAGTTTTATTTTATAGAAGGATGCTCATGAAAGGAATCTTCAAGTGATAGTGAGTGAGCTGTTTGAGATTGTAGTTGAGGGTGCAATACCTAGTCTTAAAGGAAGTTAGCAAAGCAGTAAATGTGCAAGAAAATCAAATCGTACACAACAAATAATTCAAAATTTTATCTTGCATAATGCCTTGAGTTTGAAGACAAAAATCTCATTGTATCTTGATGAAAGTGGTGACCTTAATGGTCAATCACTAGCAACCATGATTTTAAAACATGCTATTGTGGTTATGGAGGCAACATTTTAAGCAAGGCAGTGAGTGGTGGTTTGGAACAATGGTAGGTATGAAGGACTTGCTTTATATGCATACTATGTAGTCTAGCTTAAGACAACATTCTTAGAAGAGATTGGAGGTGGATTATGGAACTCAAGGGTTACCATGAAAATGATTAAAGAAAAGAATGAGATCTATTTAAAAGCCATGGTCATGAAGATATTAAAGATTTCACATGCAAAACCCTAGTAGCTGGAGTAATGAATACAGTGCCAAAGAGGATAGTGTGTTGGGGCAGATTTAGGAGATCTCCACATTATTTAATTACATGGAAATACATCATTTATTTATTTTTTTAATTAAAATAAATCATTCTAAACCCTATATAGGATACATTGATACTTCAAAAGCCTTTGAAGGAATTTGAGATTATGCAAATATATGTCAAGTAAATACCTAGATTACAAATAGTAGCTGGAACAATGTAAGATTTGTTGAGTGGAGCAGGAATGAGATAAGAAGCAATGAATGCTATGCCTCCTTTCACGCACATCTCCTCACCACTCTCTATCATTCTTTACTGAAACACTTCTCCATTTTGGTGGTCTATGCTTGAAAATAATGTTTTGACAAAGGTTTAAGAGTATGTTTATTAAAATAAAAACTCCATTTTGGTGGGCTACGCCTAAAAATAAGATTTTGAATTTTTTTTTAGGGTATGTTTATTAAAGTTTTAGAGTATTTTTTTGGGCTATATTCTTGATTCCTTAAATGATTTATTCAAATGGATTGTGACTAAATAAATGATTAACTATTTATTTATTTTTATTTGTGTGACTAAATAATTTTTAATCAACGACCAAACTAGTAATTTATTTACTCATTTATAGTTGAGTTGCAAAAAATGAGAAGAATTTAGTCATTTTTAGTTGTTGTGACTAATTTTTTTAGTAACCTAGTCATTTATTTGCCAAATTCTACTAGTGTGTGCTTCCTTGTGCGATTAAGGCTCTCTCAATGTTGAAGGCCCTAGGGATAAGCTTGTCATAAGAAGTGACACATTACATCTTTAACTAAAAGGATAAATCCATATTGACATTAGCAATGATGATTCTGACTTGTTGCTCCTTAGGAATGGGTCACTTTCTCTTACTATCTCGCTACCTCCATCATTGTAGGAAGTTTGCGATCAAGTTCAATATTCGATTTTAGGAGTCTAACGGTTGGAAATCCAGTAAAATTAGAATTTAATAAGTTTTGGAATTAGCATTTTAAAGTGTTTTTGGGGTCATTAACTTCAGACTATCTTCTCTTTTGCAAGGGTGGTTGCATGCCAAATTTTTGGTGCAAAATATCAGAATTATTAGATTTTGTTACCTGTCTATGAATAAAAATTATTGGAGTGTGAGTTTAATATTTTTTCAAGATCTAAATAGTCAAGCTTGGTAAAGAAAAATCATGTCAGATAATATTAGTCTAGAACAAAATGAAGAGACACTTGATAGATTATGGGCTAGATTGAAAAGAAAGGGTGATGGGATATCTTATTGTCCTTGCAATAATTTCAAGGGCTTAAAGACGAGACGGATTTTAATCACAACAGCTGAGAAACATTGTAGGCAGCATGGTCATGTTGAAGGGGGGCATGATTATTTTCCATTGGTAAGTTTTTCATTATATATTTTTATATTGATTGAATTTGAAAATGTTTATATCATTTTAAAATTTATATATATATATATATATAATCACTTGATCATGATCATGGTTTATTTGTGTCTATCATTATTATAAAGGTGGGGTGCCCTAGGGTACATGATATGGATTATCACGGCCCGGAGAATGTGGTTTTGCAAGCAGATGAACATGGAGTTGTGAATATCGAAGATGAAGTTAATGATCCTATGGAAGAAGATGATCATGCGCCAAAAAAATAGTTGAAGATGATGGTACAGATACATTGATCCATGACACATTTAGTGGCAGAGCTGATCATGATGATCGAGATGAATTTGATGATTTTCATGATTTACCTGTACTTGAGAAGGCATACGAGCCCCTTTATGAAGGCTCTCAAACAACTCTTCTCTCTACTATATTGTTGTTGTTGAACTTGAAGGTTATGAATGGCTTATCAAACATAGCAATCTCATGAATGTTAAGGTATGTCATATATGTCATATTTTTTTATCTATTTTAATTGTTGTTAGTTCATCACTAGTAAATAAATGATGAAATATGTACCATTGATATTCTTTATATTAAAAAATTAGTTTTTGTTGTAGATTTATTGGTGAATTTTTGTTACCATCATCAAATATTTTACCTCGCTCATACCGAGATTTATCTAGCATTATGAAAGATATCAGAATGGAGTATCAAGCAATAGATGCATGTCCCAATGATCATATTATATATCATAAACAACATGAATTTTCAATAGAATGCCCAAAATGTCATATCAGTAGATATCAAATAGATCAACTAACAAAAAGGGTGCCTCGCAAGGTTCTTCGTTAGATTCACATTATTCCATGTATGCAATGATTATTTAGGTGTGAAAGCTTAGTACAATTTATGGATTACCATGCACAAAATAGAAGTGGAGATGACATTCTTCGAATGCCTGTGGATGGTTTTGCATTTAGGGACATGGAGAAAAAATGGCCACACTTTAAAGAAGAACCTCGTAATCTCAGGCTCTCATTGGGAGCGGACGGTGTCAATCCATTTGGTGAGCTGAGATCTATTTACTCGGTGTGGCCTATTTTTGTTATCAACAATAACATTCTTCCATGGATGTCAATAAAGAGGGAGCACATAATGTTGTCAGTGATTGTTCTAGGTATTTGTTTACATCAATTTTCTTTAATGTAGTAGCATCTCATTTGTCTTATCTTTTGCATAATGACTTATATTTTCTTCATTCAATAGTCATGTACATTAATTTATATATATTGCAGTAAAATGGTTATAATAATTATGTAATGTTTATGTTCATTCAACTAGGTAAGTACCAAGTTAAAGATATGAATGTATATATCGAGCCTCTTATCGACGAGTTACTAAAGTTATGGAATGGCGTCACTATGTATGACATCTCTAGACCAATAGGAAAAAGACAATTTCAATTCCATGCAATGCTTGTATGGACAATTCATGATGCCCCAAGGCTAGGAAATTTTTGTGGTATATTAAAACGTTTAACTGAACTTTAACAATATTTAATTTTATGAATTAGATATCATGCATGTTTTTAAAATAATCTATTCACTATATATAATTATAAAAATTGACATATTTAATCCAATTATATATGATCTTGCAGGTCTTCAAACAAAGGGAAAATTTGCATGTCCAATTTGTGGTCCAAAGATGAAATCTCGTCGTTCAACAAGTTTAGGAAAGTAGGTTTTTCATGAGTATAGGCACTTCCTCCATAGAAATCATAAGTATCAAACTACTGAAAAAAATCTTTTCAATGGGAAAGAAGAGACTACATCAAAACCAAGAAGAATGACACCTCGCCTATGGAAGTTGGAATATATTAGAATTAATCGTCAAGGTTATACATTAGATCAAATTATTTATCTATCATATATGATATGTTTTGAATTTATATTTTTATATTGTGTTGTCTTTATTCATGTTGTAATTGACAATGATTGTCGTTGTTAATTTGTTTAACTTATATGCTTCATGAAGGTTGTCAAGGCATTAATGGCTAGCTTCCATATGCACTGAAAAGTTATCCTAGACAATTTAGTAGGTTGCCCTACTATGAGCAGCTACAAATTGTGCATTTGTTTGATACAATGCATATCAAAAAGAATATAACATAAACGTTATAGAAAATATTGGATGGAAGGCATGACAAAGAAAAAATTGTCAAAATTTGTAATGACATTCAGGAAGCCAATCATGCAATGAAAAATGTCATTCAATTAAATAGCGATGGAGACAAAATTAATAGAAGTGCCCTTCCTTGGTTATTAACAAAGCAGCAAAATAATGCTATAAAAGAAGTTATACGAAAAATTCAATTTCCCACAAGATTTACCGCAAACATAAACAATATAATAACAAAGAAAGGTGAGTTTGGGTTAGGGATGAAAACACATGATTGGCATACCATCATTAAGGTAATTATTCTGGTATATTAAATACACTTGTATAATGCATGTAATTTTCAGTGTATTATGTTTACTACTTTTGGAAAAATAATGAAAAGATCATTTTATAATTGTTGCAGTACGTTCTACCTCTATCTCTCCCAGACAACTTTGACAACAATGTCAACAAATTTATTTATGATCTTGGAAAATACATGACATAAGTAGCGATATTTGTTCAATTCGTTGTATACATCTTATAATTGCCATTTTTTTTACTTGTTATGTAATATACTGTATTTTTTTTAAAATCTCGTTAATATATTTGCGCCTTGAATCACTTGTAGATGGTTGTCATCTAAAGAAATCCATAAAGAAGATATAAATTATTAGAAGAGAAAAATTCCTTGTCTAATGTGTGAAATGCAAAAGTGTCTACCTTCGACATTTTTCAATGCACAAGAACACTACCTCATACACCAAGTTGAGGAGATTGAATTGTGTGGATTTGTACACACAAGGTCAATGTGGATGGTTGAGAAGCACTTGAAATTTTTGAAGGCTTTGGTTAGATAAAGAGCACATCCTGAGGGTTCTATGGTGGAGGGATATATGGTATATCAGACCATGGTGTACATTAATGAATATCTTCCTAAGTTTGCAACAAAGATCCATGTAGATCGCATTTGGGATCCCAACTCCATTAACAAATTCAAAGGGGAGTACCTGATGGGGAAAGGTAGATTGACGAAAGTGAGAGGTAATTATAAGATGGTCATGGAGATTAATTGGAATACATTTTACATATGGTTTTTATGTATATTGTACTTATTTAATTTTTAATCTTCAATATACATCAATTAAAAATTAAGGTCATATACTGTGGTATTTAACTAATTATACGTCGTTTGTGAATTTCAAACTTTTTTGATACAGTTGGTCGAGAGTGGGATGCACTACATTTGTACATCACAAAAAATCTTGATTAGATGATGGTATGGATTGAATGATGTCAACAATTTGGTCGTGCATCAACATGGGAAGGTGTGGCTTCATTGGTTAAAGAAGCTCATCGTAATGGAGATTCCAATGTTACACAAAGGGAAATTGATTTAGCATATGGTTTAAGAGATAAACAGGTACATATAAATATATTAATCACCCATATTATTTAATTATTTTCAATTATATTGATGTATATATATATATATATTGAGATTTTTTTCTTTGCATACATTCAGCCAAGAATAAATCTATTTATCAACTGACGATATTGCAATAATTTTTACATGTTTGACATATTGCAGGTGAAACACCACAAGGCTATGTGGTGCAATGGTCATAAATTTTGAATCAAAATGTTGGATGACATGAAGAAAACTTGTGATTCTAGTATAACTGCAGTCTTTCAGGTGACTAATATTTCATCTAGAAGCAACATACATCTAGAAGTCTCAGAAAATCAATACTATGGTATTTTGGATGATATACTTGAGGGTGACTTTAAGTCCTTCAAATTAATTTTTTTTCGTTGTCTTATGGTACAGGCTACGATTGAATGAAAATGATCCTAAGAGAATTTTGATTGAACATGATAATGGATTTACCATGGTTAGTACAAGGTTGATCGAGCGAGCTAGAAATGAGCCCTATGTTCTTCCAAGCCAATGTGAGTAGGTATTTTACGTAGAGGTTCTAGGTGAACCGGGTTGGTCATTTGTTGTTAGACATGATCCAAGAGGAAGGCCGGTAAAGTATAATGTGGTGGAAGAAGAAGATACCAAAGAACTAGAAGATGATGCAGATGATGATTAGGATCAACAGTTAGTTGATGATGTCCCTGACAAAGATGTCGAAGAGGAGGAACTAGATCATGATGATGCAGGGGTTAATGTTCATGAAGATGATATCTGTGTGGATGATGATATTATCAAAACTAATATCAATGGTGATGATGATCATATCACCAATCCTTACAATGTCGAATCTGGATCGGATGATACAAAAAAAGAGTTGGATGAAGAAGAAGATCAATGACATTGAAATGTATGAGTTATGCAATTATATTATCTATTTGATATTAATTTGTTGATAGAATTATATTTGAATTATGTGGTTACATAATTAATTCATGATGTTTTAAATTTGTATGCTATTACATAATTAATTTAATGATGTACTTTTTAATGTTTGAAAGGTCAAAAAATTAAAACATTTCAATAGTGATGTTAACAAACTTGAAATTAGTGTGTTTTATGTTTCATGTGATCATAAAAGATTAAAAAGTTAGTTGTAGAGGTGGTTGTTCAGTGGTTGACATGTAAAGGCCTTTAAAAGGCATAAATTGATCATTGTAATGGTTGTTGATGGTTGAGGATTTAAAATACAAGCTCTTGACATTCAAAAATCTATGTTTTTCTTCAAAATTTCTGTATTTTTCCTGTTATGTAGCACTGTATGGTCACATGAAACCATATTTTGATGTGAAATCAATTCCAAGTCGTGAAGATATGCGTTAGCTTTGATTTGAATATGATTTGAGGGCTTAAAGCGTTGATTTGAGTTAGAAAACTTCATTTCTTTGCATACAACCTGGTTACCCTATTTTTGAGGGTTTTGTAGTCCAAACATGATATAAAGGGGCTCTTACACTTTTTGGATTACTATATCTTGTGTAAGAGGCCCCATGGATACTATTGTAATTGTAGGATGCATGCATAGGGTGTAGGATGATAAATAAAGAAGGTATAGCTATTGTCCTCAAGAGTTTTGTGAAGAAAAGCATGTGAAATGAGAGGCAGTTTCTAGCCTGATGCTTGTTTGCTCCTTCATTTTCTATAGGAAGGATTTCAAGGCCAGAAGTATGGGTTAGCAAGTTAGATATTTTTTGGTTGAGTCTAGGTAGAGTTGTAGAGCAAATTGTAAAGTTCGATGGTTTTAAGGAAAATGCAATTTAGGTTTTGAATTCATGGGGATTTGATGTTTTATGAGAGTACTGGCATTTGAATTGAAATGATTAATTCAAACTCATGTCTCTCCATTGTACATGCATATATGAATTTTGAATAAGATAATCAAGGGTTGTCTCATTCATCTCACTGTTGTGGTGTGTATGATTTCTATTTTGGTTTTAATTCAAGGAATTAATTAAAATGCTTGAACGGGATTGCAGGTGGATATGTTATGTATAAGGATTTGATAAGTAGTATTGGGTTATAATACATGTTGATGAAATTGTAAAGCAATGTTCTCAAGGATCTTATATGTTATGTGTTAAATCTGTCATAAACCCTTAGATGTTTATGAATTTGACTCCCTCAATGGATATATGGCACTGATCTAAGTTCTACTAATTTGTATGGTTCAGTATTTTGTTTGTCTTTACCTAGCGCTTGCTACAAATTGCAAATCAATGACTATTTTACACTGTGGAATGTGATGTAGTTATCTCATGCTCCAAATAGTTGATATTATTGATGAATAGCCAATTCTATCCAGTATTATGCTATTATGTTGAGCTATTAAATGAGATTGTCTGTTGTTGTTAATGTTGTTTATGATAATGGTGCAGAGTTTGTAAATGCATTAAGGGATCACCCTCCCAGTTCTTGCAGAGCCCAAAGTGTAGGAGGTCTTTAAAATCCTCATCAGATGGTCCAGGTCCTTCGAGTTGCCCTTGATTGGAATTGGCAATTCCATAGGTAAATTATAAGACCAACTTGTTTAGAGTAAAATCAACCAACAGGTAGAGGGGAGAGAGACAGAGGGATTCAGTGAGAGAGAGAGGGAGGAAGTGGGAGAAAGATAGAGAGTAGAGGGTTAAGGGTAGAGGGGAGGGAGATAAGAGTGAGAGAGAGAGAGAGATAGAGGGTAGAGGGTAGAAGGTAGAAGGTTAAGGGTAGAGGGGACAAAGATAGGAGTGAGTGTGAGAGAGAGAGACCTGAGATACGGAGAGGCAGTAGGAGGGTGAGACTTGATAGAGAGGGAGGGAGGGAGGGAGGGAGTACTGGGATAGAGATAGAGGGTAGAGGGTTTAAGCATTTAGAGTTTAAGGGTTAAGGGTTTAAGGTTTGGGGTTAAGGGTAGAGGGGAGAGAGATAGAGAGAGTGAGAGAGTGAGAGACCTGAGAGAGGGAGAGGGGTAGGAGGGAGAGACTTGAGAGAGAGAGAGAGGATAGAGGGTAGAGGATAGAGGGTAGAGGGTTTAAGGGTTTTGGGTTTAAGGGTTAAGGGTTTAGGGTTATGGGTATAGCAATATCAAGGCTAAAACTTAATATGTTCAATTTAACAAATGTAAAAATGAGTGAAACCTAAATGGTGAAAATGTATAGACTAGTGCCTTATTGGGTATACAGAGTCAAATGAGAAATTTAAAATGAGTAACTTCTTTTTGGCAGATACTCTAATTGTTTGGAAAATAAATTTAATTTTATAACTTGTATAAACATGCAAGAATATGATTACCAAGTTCTTCTTAATGATCCAAATGAGATTCCCTAATTACTATGATAAACTAAAAGGATTTAATATTTTCTTGAAAGAACCAATTAATCAACCATACAGATACAACAAGTGTGCACCGATAAACTGAATATAAGCTTGTTATATCAATTTAAATAACTAGAAAACATCAACCTTGGAGACAAATTTAGTAATACTTTCAATTAACACAACAAACAACTGATACCAAAAATATGCCACCACATTAAATGATTTTCATTGATATCTCCATAGTTTCAAACATGCATCATAGTATCATAATTGCAAAACATTGTAATCTACTGTATCATTCTCCTATTTGATATTTGCTATTTGCTACCAAAAATGGATATTTATACATCAACTGCTTGAAAGGACATGTCCTTTCAGAAATGTCTTATGTTAACACAAAAAATAATTAAAAAGAAGTAATTAGGTTATGTTAAGCCACAAATGAATCTTCGAAAAGTGGTCCAAGTAGTCCCAGCACCCATGTCTATCTACATCTCCCAATGCATTCTGGATCGCGATCTCCATTTTCACCATCTTTTCATTCTATTCGCATGCTTCATCCAGTGTTGTATATTTCGCGGTAGCTATCTTCAAAATTTCTTGCAATATTGATTTAGTTTCACCTTTCCACCTAGTCATTTCTTTTAATTTTCCTCTATCATCAAAGAATGCAGTCAATCCCTTTTTGGTGGCATCAATTAATCCCTGCGCATCCCCTCACAATTCTTCAAAGAAGTCTTTGTGCTTGTTCACAAGATGATTTTCAGCCTCAATTTCTACATTATCGGAAACATCCCTCTGGTTTATTTCTTGAAGCTTCTCCAGAATACTACCATCCATTCTTTCATGTTCTTGCAATGCAACAAAGTTATGTGAGTGTGTTCCCCAGAGCTTATTCAACCAAGTTGTTAGACTGGCTTGTCTTTTCTTAATTACTGCTATAAGTGCATCATATTTCCCTTGAGAATATGCACTTGATCTTTCCCAATGATCTTTTGCTTGTGAACTTTCACCATGAGTGAGCAGCTTGGTTGACTTCATTGTAACTCCTAACAAATATTTCAGGTGGTCATTTTCTCTCAACATCCTCTCATTATCCATTTTGTACATTTCTCTTTCCTTGATTAACATCTGTATTTGAGCTTTGTTCAGTTTTGCTACATTGATTCCAATCTCTGTAGTTGCCATAGGATTAGCCTCCCCAACCTTTAGATTAATAACATGCCCGAATGCTTTCTTAGTATCAATGACAACTAATTTCCTGTGAGGTGGATACAAGGCCCAAATCATCAATGACCCTTCATCTGGATTGTATTTTGACCCTGCATATACTTTTGTCACCTTATCTGAGCTGAGCTTGTGTGTAGCATTAATTGTCCTTCATAAAACTATCAAAGACTAATGAAAAATTGAGATCCAACCCTTGAAAGATCATAACACCAGCATTTTCTAACATTCTCCTTCCCTTCTCAGGGGTCATACCAGCCATCTCTCTATCCACACTCATCTTTAGGTCCTTCAATAGTTGTTCCTCATTACTTGGTGTAACATTATCAACCATTTCTCTTATCTCTTTTCCTTTTTTTTATATACAAGAATGCTTTAAATTCTAGAGAATTTATAAATTCATTATCTGATACAAATGACTTATACTCCACATGCCTTGCATCTGTATCTATACTCTCTTCCACATTTAATTCCCTGGCAGGGCGGGTGTAGTCCTAAGTTCTCAATCTTGACATCTTATTGGATTGACCCTGTGGTACATTACCCTCAGATGCCTCTTTCCCAAAAGATAACAACTTTGTATCTTGCAACCCTTGATTATATTTTTCTACCACCATTTCTGCTTCTTCAGCTTCTAGGTTCCTGATCATATCATCAAATTGATAGGGTACATGTTGATATCCTCAAAATTTTATCTTTTGTCTAACATAATTGATATACCCTTCTGGATCAAAATTATTTCTAGGTGGTCCTCTTTTCATGTTGTATTGTAGTAGCTTATCAAGAATAAAATTGTACCCTTCCTTCTCCAATACAATAAAATCACTAAAGCACAACGTACTGGGCATGAAAGCCTGTTTTCCAAAGGAGCTCAAATTCATAAACCCTAGAGTTATGATACTGAATATCTTCTGAAATCATCATAGGAATGATTGACATATATTCTGGGACTTCCATTCCCAATACTTGGCCTACTGAGAAATAAGTATACTTCATATAGGGTTCAAAAAATCAACATGGAAGGGGGTCCATCACTATCCTCTAGTGCAATTGGTTTGCCGCCCTATCTAATTCTATGCAGTGGCAACCTCCAACCTTTATAAATTGTGTCCATCCTCCCAAATTCCCTTTCTAAATCTTCACATATGATTTTCTCATTGTAAACCCCTTCCAATTTGAAAACCTCGCCTATTGCATCTTTTGATATATTTATCAATGGTTTCCCAGATGGGTCACAGATGGCTTTGAGTTTTGAATTATAATGAGGGGCCAACAATCTCACCAATTCAACATTGACAAATACATTAGGGCAAACCGACTTTCTCAGATTAAGCTTCCATGGATTACATACTAGTTCAAAATGATTTCTCTGATAGTAATGAAAACTAAAAAGTTCATAGCCTCTTATTGGTGTCCAAATATCTCCTATGAGCTTACATTTGTCATCTAGTTTATCCACTTCTACCCTAAGTTGTGCAAATTGCCTGACTTTAGGTCTAGAGCCAAGTAATTGGTCGATAAAATCTTGGCTTAGCTTTTCCTCAGTGCCCTCTGGCTCAATTTCGGTTTTCTATTTTTTCCCTCTAGACTGACTACTTTCCCCATGTTTTCTCCCCTTCAATTTTCCTGAACTAGTGGCTTCCATTCTTCAAAAATTGAAGAAGTCAAAACTATAGAAGTCAAGGTGCAAAGAGCTTACTGTATTTCGCTTGAAACTTTTGAGTCAAAAAATTCCCTGGTTCTTCATTTGTCCTTCTGCTTTCTCCGCTATCAATTCCACAACAGTGTTTCCAATTGAATTTTCCTTAATTCATGAAATTATTTATGCTTCTTGGTGCCATTAATGTTTTAGCTAAAACATGAGTGTAGCAGGTCTTTTTTTGAAACCCTCACTATCACATCATGTAATATTGTCGGCGAGACATTTTCAAATCTTGGGCAATCCTTCTATTAGGGCTTCTACCAACGTTCATTAAAACATTCGCTAAGACACCTTGTAGTTTCCTCAACACTTTGAGTCTCCCTGAGAGTTATTTTGATTCACTTGTATCTTTGCTATCAATAGATCATATATCGCTAAGATAGCTCGTAGTTTCATTGGCATTATGAGTCTCCCCGAGAGTTATCCCTTCAATCTCAAGTATATCGCTATAACTCCCACCGATGCAAACATGTCATTGTGACTTTGTAAGTCAGGCATATGTTAAAGGAATGGAGTGAGTGAGTGAGAGACCTGAGAGAGGGAGTGGTGCTAGGAGGGAGAGACTTGAGAGAGAGAGAGGGAGATAAAGGAAGGGAGGGTTAAGGATAGAGGGTATATGGTTTAAGGGTTTAAGGTTTAAGGGTTAAGGGTTTAGGGTTTCGGGTTAAGGGTAGAAGGAGAGAGATAGAGGGAGTGAGTGACTGAGAGAGAGACCTAAGAGAGAGGAGAGGGGGTAGGAGGGAGAGACTTGAGATAGAGTGACTGAAAGTGAGTGAGAGAGAGAAACCCGAGAGAGGGAGTGGTGCTAGGAGGGAGAGACTTGATAGAGAGAGAGGGAGGGAGTGGGAGAGAGATAGAGGGAGACAGTGGTTAAGGGTAGAGGGGGAGGGTTTGGCTGATTTAGGGTTATGGTAGAGGGAGAGAGAGATAGATGGATCTGGAGAGAGAGAGATAGAGAGCAGAGGGTTATGGGTAGAGGGTTAAGGGTAGAGGGGAGGAGATAAGAGTGATGAGAGAGAGACCGAGAGAGGAGAGGGGGCAGGAGGGTGAGACTTGGAGAGAGGGAAAAAAGAGGAGGAGTGGGGAGAGAGGATAAGGGCAGAGGCCAAAAGGTAAAGGTAGAGGGCTTAAGGGCTTAGAGCCTAAGGGTTAAGGGCTAAGGCCTAGGCTCTAGGGCAGAAGGAGAGAGATAGGAGAGCCGAAAGAGAGAGAGACCTCGAGAGGTAGGGAGGGAGAGACTTGAGAGAGAGAGGGTAGAGGGTTTAAGGGTTTGGGGGCTTCATGTTACCGGTTTAGGGTTTAGGGTTATGGGTAGTGATGGAACTTCAAACTTTTGTTCTTTGTGTTCTATTTTATCTTGCCTTGTGTCTCTAGTCATCTATGGTGTTTGGGAAAAGCCTAAGGATGGGGTTTTACCTTCATCTTCATGTAAAACCCTAGTGTTCATCTTATACCTTGGATGGGATCTATTTAATATTACTTTTGGGAAGGTTTTAAAATGACTTAAGCCCCATTGCTTCTGCCTAGGCCTGGCCCCCTTTGTTTTATTTTATTTCCTTCTCCTCCGACTCTTTATTTTTCCTAAGTCTTTGTTGGTCTCAGAAACTCTTCATTAAAAACTTATTTCATTGTTTTTATCTAAAGATAGTGATGTCCCCTCTATTTCTTTAGGGAGAGGAGCCCAGAGTCGCAAGTGACTATCTTTCTTAGCATGTAGCAATTCAATTAGGGGAATGGTCATCGTGAGAAATTTCATTTTTTTTTTGAAATGTAGACCGGCTCTTTATTTATCTATAACTAAGGTTTGCAGGTACACTCATCATGCATCTTGCCACATCAGAAGATCTTTGAAAAGTGTCTAAAAATTTGACTTTTTAAAGGTTTGACCAAAACTTAATCATGGAACCCCCAATAGTTGAACCAAAAAAATATCATTTGTTGCTTGTAGAATATGATATTTTTATTTAAATTAAAATTAATATACAACCAAAGTGGACCAAATACTTATTGATAACCATAAATCTTTGATATGTCTACCTTTTATATTCAACACATATGGACTAATAGTTGAACACAAAAAATCTATTTGTTGTTATAAAAACAACACATAATTATTTAAAATACAACTTATATTGAACAAAAATGGACCAATAGTTGAACACTAAATTTTTTTGAAAATCCTTCACATTTAATGGGAAAATACATGTTATTTATTGTGCTCACCTTTTATATTTGTGATAGGACAAACCATTAATATAAAATTATCCAATGCTTGTACATTGCTACCCCAATTGTTGTACACATAAGAACAATATTTTTTCACTATGATAACAATACTTGTTTAAATGAGGTCTTATTTTATTAAATGAGCATTTTATTTTTTAAATGATATACTTATAGTGGAGAGTTATGATATTTTATTTAAAACAAAAAAATACTTATTTCACTTCTTCATGAATGTATTTATGTTTTTTTCATGTAAAATTTAGAGGTTCTCATGTGTTCAAGTATGTGTCCATTTTTTTTATCAACATTTGGTTTTTTCTTTATTTACATTTGGACTATTTATTTACAATATATAGTATAAATATGTGGTAAGACTGGGTATTATCATCACAATTGAGTGTGCGACTACTGGACCCCGCATGACTACTGGGCCCTCTCCCCTAATAAATATTTTTATTTTGTAGAGGGACAAGTTCGCATGTTCGTAGATCAATCGTCGTGTGATCTCAGCTGTTCCCCAACATCCCGCGATGACCCCACCACATTGTCTTTTTTGATCGCGATATCACGGGTGAGCACCACATGTCTCATCCAGTGAAGCCAAAGGAATGATAAATACTTTGATGCATCTTTAATAAATTATGCCATGGGTTACTAAAGCAGTTATAAGATGCACGGTTTTAAATCAACGAAGATGTTATAATCTCGATAGAAAGGTGCTTGATGGTTAATAACAAGGCTGACAACTATGTTGAATGAACAGGATTGCCGATGGTTGAGATCCACGGTTTCCACCATCACGTGATCAAAAGTTGCAAGGTCTTTATTGATTGCTATATCATGGGCGGGCGCCACGTGGATCTCCTTGGAAACAAGTAGTATGGTGGGCCCCTTATTGCCATGATGGAGACTATGCCAGTTTACTTTGAAGGAAGTCGTCTGATGATCTAACCAAGGTGAAGGATCGATGGCTAATATTTGAATCTGCATCAAATGTGATTAGAGTCGTTCATGCAATGTGCGAGTAAGCTTTAATGGTGGAAATGACATCTACTGCCATGGTTTGATCAAAATAAAGCAACTATTCTTCTACTTTTGGTATCACAAAGCATTCAAAACATCTTAACTAGAGATTGTAGGTCGATATGTTCTATATGAGGATTTGATAAGTAGTATTGGGTTAGGATACATGTTGAGGAGATTGTAAAGCAATTTTCTCAAGGATCTTATATGTTATGTGTTAAATTTTCCATAAACCCTTAAATGCTTATGAATTTGACTCCCCCAATAGATATATGGCGCTGATCTGAGTTGTACTAATTCTTATGGTTCAGTATTTGTTTGTCTTTACCTAGAGCTTGCTACAAATTGCATATCAATGACTATCTTATATTGTGAAAATGTGTTCTAGTTATCTCATCCTTGAAATAGTTGATATTATTGATGAAAAACCAATTCTATTTGTTATTATCCTATTATGTTGAGCTATTTAAATGATATTATCTATTGTTTTTAATGTTGTTTATGATAATGGTGCAGAGGTTGTAAATGCATTAAGGGATCACCCTCCTAGGTCTTGCAGAGCCCAAAGTGTAGGAGGTCTTTAAAATCCTCGTTAGTTGGTCCAGGTCCTTCGAGCTGCCCTTGATTGGAATTGGAAATTCCATAGGTAAATTAGAAGACCAACCTGGTTAGAGTAAAAACAACCAATAGGTAGAGGGAGAGAGATAGAGAATTCAAAGGAGAGAGAGGGAGGGAGGAGAGAGATAGAGGGTAGAGGCTGGTCTGCAGAGGGAGGGAGATAAGAGTGAATGAGAGAGAGAGAATTCACTGAGAGAGTGGGAGAGGGGTAGGAGGGTGAGACTTGAGAGAGAGAGGGAGGGAGGAGGGAGGAGAGAGATAGAGGGTAGAGGGTTAACCAGAGGGAGGGAGATAAGAGTGAATGAGAGAGAGAGAGACTCTGAGAGAGGTGTGAGAGGGGGTAGGAGGGGTGAGACTTGAGAGAGAGAGGGAGGGAGGGAGTGGGAGAGAGATAGAGGGTAGAGGGTTGCTGAGAGGGTAGAGGGTTTGGCATTTAGGAGTCATGGTTAATGGTTTGGGGTTTAGGTTAAAGGTAGAGGGAGAGAGATAGAGGAGGAGTGTGAGAGAGAGACCCCGAGAGGGAGAGGGGTAGGAGGGGAGAGTCTTGAGAGAGAGGGAGGTGGAGGAGAGAGATAGATGGTGAGGGCTACACAGAGGGGTAGAGGGTTTAAGGGTTTAGATTTTGCCTAAGGGTTTAGGGTTTAATTTAGGGCCAGCTGCAGAGGGAGAGAGACAGGAGGGAGTGAGAGAGAGAGAGAGACCCCAGAGAGGAGAGGGGGTAGGAGGGAGAGTCTTGAGAGAGAGAGAGGGATGGAGGAGAGAGATAGAGGGCAGAGGACGCAGAATCCCCAAGGGCTAAGGTAGAGGGCCATGGGTAGAGTGGGAGATACTTGAGGAGAGAGAGAGAGAGAGAGAGAGGGAGAGAGAGAGAGAGAGAGGGAGTGGTGCTAGGGTGAGAGAATCTAGAGAGGGAGGGAGGGAGGGAGATAGGATGGGAGGGGAGAAAAGGCTAAGGGTAGAGGGTAGAGGTTTTAAGTGTTTAGGGTTTGCTGCTAACAAATTTTATGGTTTAGGGTTTAAGGGTAGAGGGGAGACACATAGAGGGAGTGAGTGAGAGATAGAGAGAGACCTAAGAGAGGGAGAGGGGGTAGGAGGGAGAGACTTGAGAGGGAGAGAGGGTAGAGGGTAGAGGGTTTAAGGGTTATTGGTAGAGGGGAGAGAGATAGAGGGATTCAGTGAGAGAGGGAGGGAGTGGGAGAGAGATAGAGGGTTAAGGGTTAAAGGTAGTGTTGGTTGTTTTTACTGTAACCAGGTTGGTCTTCTAATCTACCTATGGAATTGACAATTTCAATTCAAGGGAAGCTTGAAGGACCTGGACCAACTGACGAGGACATTAAAATCCTCCTACACTTTGGGCTCTGCAAGACCCGGGAGGGTGATCCCTTAATGTGTTTACAACCTCTGTACCATTATCATAAACAACATTAATATACAATAGATAATCTCATTTAATAGCTCAACACAATAGGATAATACCAAATAGAATTGGCTATTCATCAGTATTATCAACTATTTGGAGCATGAGATAACTACAACACATTTCACAGTATAAGATAGTCATTGATTTGCAATTTGTAGCAAGATCCAAGTAAAGGAAAACAAATACTAAATAATATGAATAAACACAACTTAGATCAGTGCCATATATCCATTGTAGGAGTCAAATTCATAAGTATCTAAGGGTTTATGACAAATTTAACACATAACATATAATATCCCTAATAACATTGCCTTACGATCTTATCAGTATGCATTCTAACCCAATACTACTGATCAAATACTTATACAGAACATATCCGCCTATAATCCCATTCAAGCATTTTAATTAATCCCTTGAATTAAAGTTAAAATAAGGATCATACACACCACAACAGTGAGATGAATGAAACAAACCTTAGTCATCTTATTCAAAATTCAAATATGCATGTACAATGGAGAGACATGATTTTGAATTTATCATTTCAACTCAAATGCTAGTACTATTATACAACATTAAATACCCATGAATTCAAAACCTATTACAGAATGACTCAAAACCTAAATTGCATTTCCCTTGAAACCATCAAACTTTACAATTTTCTCTGCAACTTCACCTAGACTCGACCCAAAATTATCTAACTTGCTAACCTGTACTTTTGGCCTTGAAATCCTTCTTATAGAAAATGAAGGAGCAAACAAGCATCGGGCCAAAAAGTACACATGTCACCAGCCAAATGGAGCACCTGGTGATATTCCAAAAATTGTTACAACAACCATCACTCTACAGAATATTCCTATTCATCGTGCGTACTGAGAAAGGTTGATGCAGCAACAAAAAGAGCCTCAAGAATATCGTGCCAAGACTATCACCAAAAAAAAATTGGAATCTGTTGTAACTGCAACAGCTAATTTTCCAACCGTTAACAACCCACTCTTTTACTCCTCCTCAGTTAAATACTTATTTACCCATTTATGATATTCCTCATTAGTTGGCCAGTCAAAATTAATTAACTCATTCACCTTGACATTATAAGGTGTGTATTTAACTGCTACCTTATTTGCCTCTCTTTCAAAAGATTCCAAAAATAAGCTGGTGCCAATGATTTTGTCCATACAACTCACCAATAAATCATAATTTGAGTCATCACAAATTATTTTAATTTGATCATTGATGACCTCATTTTCTTGGTCCTGCCACTGTTGGAGTGACCTGATATTCCCCTGCTCATCAATTATGTCAGGTAACAATTTGTTACCCCAATCATCAAAATTCTTCACCAACTATTTGATCTTCCTACTCAAGTCATCTGGTAAGGTCTTAAAAACCTTGCAATGATTTAACTAACACTTGAGTAGGCCGTAATGATTGGGGCCTATTATTTATATCAAACCTTGAGGCCTTATACATTATATCTAAATCACTGGCCCTAGGGATCCAATTTTCAATTAATGGTATAACTACCTCCTAATCCCTATCAATATTCTTTATTGCATCTAATAATAAAGAATATAAATAATATATAAATGATAATATATTATCAACTTTCTCATTCAAATTCCTTAAGACAACAGTAACAATCTCCTTTCTCTTTAAAAGGGATCCCTCCTCACTTACCTTCAATGATGCCTGTAATTCTTCAATTTTGTGCATTAGTTGCTTCTTCGTAGGATCAACAGAGCATTCCACCTATTCATCAATTTGTTCTAAAGAAGGGGTGAGAGAAGGATTTTTACTAGGATACCATGGTGTGGAAACAATAGGAGAAGCAAGAGGCATTGATCCTAATGTAGAAGGCAATGTACTGATCCTTGGAGCACTTAATGTTACCCCAATCTATTTGTACCTTAACCTATCCACCTCAGTTTGTAGTTCAATATTCCTTTGATGTATCTTACTATACTCCTCAATTAAAAGATTATATTTCTCTATTAGGCTTTTCATTTCAGCCTCCTCTCTTTTCGTAGTCTTTTGGGCCAATTTGGCCACATTTATAGTTAAATTAGGAGCCTCAGTGATTAAGGTCTCTGAAGCCCTCTTTATTATTAACCCTCCTCTAAAATTTGGGTTAATATCAATAACATTTGGCTTTTTCCCTTGAGGGGCCAATGCCCAAATTGCCAAGGTCTCATATTCTTCACTGAAGGAAGAATCTTGCAACGCTGCCTTGACCTCTTCTTCAGAGTCTTGCAAGGGATGCTTGGACTTTAGAATAGCATTAAAAGCTACAACATCTACAATGTCCCATTTAGGTAAAATCAAGACACTAGCCTAACTTACCAGTTTTCTTCCTTCCTCAGGAGTGATGTTCTTGAATTCATCCATTAATTCAACTTTCACTTCATCATCATTCTCCTGGTCTGACCTGTCAGGCCTCAATTCTCTTCTCTTCTTACACTTATCTTGGTATTCTTCAAATTTCATCCTCCATACCAATTGCAAGAAGACAGGAGTTTTTACAAATGAATCATCATCTAGAAACTCCTTACATGCTTCCAACCTTGCATCTTGCACATATTTACCTTTCATATCCAAGTCGGATAAAACCAACTCAGTTGGCCTAGGAGGGGAAGGCATACCAATCTGCATATCTTGATTAGTAACAACAATTTCATCCATCAAATCCTCTTGTGGTTGATCATTTCTTTGCCTCTTACGACTTGGCTTAGATGGTGGTGATGAGGGACTATCCTTAGGTGATGATTCCAAATCAATGATTTTAATTGCCCTAGGCATTTTGAATTTTGGACCTGGC
>VDFB02052931.1:30356-57648 GCA_007258455.2 Sequoia sempervirens
GGATATCCGATTAGATTGGATATCTGATTTATAGCTCCAAAATATTACATTTTAAAATATTTTTCAAATTAGATATTAGACATGAATTGGATATAGAAAAAAAAAGATATTTGATTTGAATCGAATATCCAATTTGTAGTACTTTGGCTTGGGCATTGCTATGGAGCAATGTACTAACACCCAACCCAAAAAAAAGTCAACTCGAGATTTTCACATTTTTTGGTGAGTTCAAAATGCTACTTTTTTCATTTTGCCACTTTTTGGCCCATCATGATCCTGCACATACCCAGGTCTAAATTAGGTAGTTGTTATTGCTAAGGTGGATCACTCCTTTCTTCGAAGGCCATACACTTATGATTGGGTCAACTGTTCTTTTCTTTAGAAAATTCCTATTGCCTTTTTGATAGGTTAATTATGATTTGATTAGATGGGTTATGAAGCACTTATTTCAAACAAATATCTTTATGAAAGAAGTATATTGGCATGAAATTAAATATGATTTGTATTCCAATGTAAAAACTACAAAGAATGGAAACAATTCTTTCCACACATAAACTATTATGTAGTAGTCCATTAAAATGAAGAAGCTTACTCTATATTAGTTAAGATACATAAGTAAGAAAATGATCTAAAGTGACTTATTTATCCTAGAGGAATTGAGTATATAGTATACAAAGAAAACCAACAAACCCACAACTACCCCTATTTTCAAGGAGTTTAGTTTTCTCCCCTTCCTGATCTCGCTAATATTTTCTAATTATTTTAAAGAGATGAATGGTCATAACACAACTTTATTCAACCCAGTAAATAGCTTGGTTAATGAAACTTGGAAAAAGAAACAAAAAAATTACTACATTTGGCATTTCACGTTGAATGAATAGTGGTGACTATAATCTACTTATAGTTTAATAAAACACTATTTTTATAAGAAGGCTTGACATTAGAAAGATACGTGTTACTTATAGTTTAATAAAACACTATTATAGTTTTACCAACATATACTATTGTATGCTTGCATGGATTCTTAGTTAATATATGGGAGACAGAGATAGATGGGGAGAGAAAGAGAAAGAGATAGATATATATGGGAAGAGAAAGAGAGATGGAGATATATGGGAAGAGAAAGGAAGAGAGGTGAGATAGAGAGCCTATGGATAGGGATAGGAGGGAGAGATGGTGAGAGATAGAGAGGGGAGATAGAGAGGGAGGGAGATAAAGGGCATAGATAGAAAGAGATAGAGAGGAGGAGAGGAGATAAAAAAAGAGAAATAGAGATAGAGATATAGAGTAGGAGAGATGGAGGGAGAGATGGAGTGAATGAGAGAGAAAGGGGGGAGAGGGAGAGATATCTCAACAGATAGAGGGGGGAAGAGGGAGTGACATAGATAGTGGGAGATATAGAGATATAGAGAGCGACAGGGAGAGATATATCAATTACCCTCCCTATATCTCTATCTATTCATCCTTATCTCTTTATCTCTCTACCTCTCTCTATCTCTTTGTCTCCCTTTCAATTTGTATGTTTGTCATTATCTCTCTCTCTCTCTATATTTTCTTCCCTATATTTATCTTTGTCTCCTTAAGTGTGCAATGGGTACATTAAAGAGCTCTTAAAGGAGAATTATCATATCTTTAATCAAATAGCATGATACCTTGAGCATAACTCCCCAAGGACACATGCCATCCTTGGATTGTTGACATGAAACAACCAATCAAAATTTAGTTTCTCTCTCTCATATTAATGTATATTACTAGTATATTAAATATTTATTATATTAATTATATTTTGTATTATATAAAAATATAATTATTATTAATTATTAATTATAATAATTTTGTTAAAGAATATAATATATAATTATAATAAGTTGAATAATTATATTATTTATTATGTAAAATATAGCTAATATATACTTAACTATACTGTAGAATATTAAAACCTAGCTAAATGGTGCCAAAATTTTCAATTTAATTAACATACTATAAAACCTAATGAAACTAGGTTGTAGCTTGTCAAATTGGAGAAGTGAAAGGTCAATACCAGCTTGAGGAAGAGTTTGGAGTAGTGAAAACAAGGTCAATGCCAGCGCCAAGGAAGAGTTTGGAGTTAAAATAAGGTCAATACCAGTGTCGACGAAGAGTTTGGAGGAGTGAAAAAAAGGTCAATATCAATGCCGAGGAAGAGTTTGGAGGAGTGAAAACAAGGTCAATACCAGCGCCGAGGACGAGGTTGAGGGCACTCAGAGAAAATCGATGACCAAGGGGCAATGAGTATTGTAAGTTTGGCACCCCATTCTCTTTAACCTTCAATTTTCATGCCTAGTTTCCAAATATCTTCTCGTACATTGGCACCCCTACCTCGTGAAATGGTATAAGATACACATGCACAAAATAGCTTAGTCTTTCACATTTTTATTAACCAGCCTCTAGTCTTGGAAAAACTCCCATAATCTACCCACATCTTGGTTGAGGTCTAGGATTTCATCACACATAGCCTTCATCGCATGAGTCTGAAGCAATTGTAGACTTAGCCCAAGTATATGCTAGGCTAACGTAGATCTAATGAATGGAAATAGAGGCATACAATTCTTCTTTCATACCTCCACCACAAACATATGCTAGGTGTTGGTTGTTTTTGTAGTAAGCAGGTTGATCTTCTAATCTACCTATGGAATTTCCAATTCCAATAAAGGGTAGCTCTAAGGACCTGGACCAACTAATGAGGATTTTAAAAACCTCCTACACTTTGGGCTCTGCAAGACCTGGGAGGGTGATCCCTTAATGTGTTAAAACCTCTCCAGCATCATCATAAACAACATTAACAACAATAGATAATCTCATTTAATAGCTCAACATAATAGGATAATACCAAATAGAATCGGTTGTTTATCAATAATATCAACTATTTGGAGCATGAGATAACTACAACATTTCACAATATAAGATAGTCATTGATTTGAAATTTGTAGCAAGCTCTAGGTAAAGGCAAACAAATACTGAACCATACGAATAAGTACAACTTAGATCAGTGCCATATATCCATTGGAGGAGTCAAATTTATAAACATCTAAGGGTTTATGACAGATTTAACACAACATATAAGATCTTTGATAACATTGCTTTACAATCTCATCAATATGTATTCTAACCCAATACTATTTATCTAATCCTTATACAGAACATATCCACCTACAATCCCATTCAAGCATTTTAATTAATTCCTTGAATTAAAGCTAAAACAAGAATCATACACACCACAACAGTGAGATGAACGAAACAACCCTTGATCATTTTATTCAAAATTCATATATGCGTGTACAATGGAGAGACATGAGTTCAAATAAATCATATCAATTCAAATGCCAGTACTGTCATAAAACATCAAATCCCCATGAATTCAAAACTTACTATAGAATGACTCAAAACCTAAATTGCATTTTCCCTAAAACCATCAGACTTTACAATTGCTCTGCAACTTCATCTAGACTCGACCAAAAATATCTAACTTGCTAACCCATACTTCTAGCCTTGAAATCCTTCTTATAGAAAAAGAAGGAGAAAACAAGCATCGGGCCAGAAAACACACATGTCACTAGCCAATTGGACCATCTTGTGATATTCCAAAAAGTAACGGCCCAAAAGATCCCACCCAAGGCCTAAGATAAACACTAGGGTTTTACATGAAGACAAAGGTAAAACCCCAACCTTAGGATTTTATCAAACACCATAGATGACTAGAGACATAAGGAAAGATAAAAATGGAACACAAAGAGAAAAATTTTGAATTTCCATCACAAGGAAAGGTCTCCTCCCTTCTTGGTAGTGATAACCTCCTCCACACACAACCCTTAAAAATTATGAATAGAGGAATATAATCTTTGAAGAACTCAAAGTTGATTCTCTCCTACCTGATGCAATTAGTCATTGTATCCTTACAAACATTTATAGTTATTACTAAAGGCACATATACCAATTCTTCATAATAGAAGAATTTGATCATACTTTTCCAATGATGGCATTATGAGAAAACCTTAGGTTAAATGAATAATTCCTAGCTAAGTTCTTTAAATCATGTCCAACTATATAAGAGAAGACCATTGCTATGTGTACCTGGATACCATGGAGAAAGGCTCTTTGGGATCTTTCATCAATCATCCTACCTTAAAACATACCAAAAGTCTCCTAGCAATTAGACATAGGAAGATTTAAGATGACTTAAAAAAATTTATTGCCAAAGCATAAACTTATGATGACTTAACCAGGCCTAGTACACACTCCCTCCTTGTTAACCACTTAGACATATGGAAATTAAATGCAAATTTGCTGCTATTTTTAGTCATGTAGGTGTCCAATAAACCACTTGGTGGTGTTTCCCTTCAAGTTTATTTACGTGAATGAAGAGAAAAATTCCTTTGATTACAATTAGAGAATACATTTGAGGCCTTGGTTGTCTAACTGGTGGACCATAGTCACATTTAACACTTGTTACAAAGTTTGGGAGTTAAAATGTTAAGTAGATTTGATTTGTGATGGACTCATTTGGAAGGTAGTAACAATAACTTGCAATCTATCAAGACTTGATTACCTTATAACCTGTGAAATTCTAGCGATGAAATGATAGATTAATCATAATGTCACCTTAGGATCACATCACCATGAAACAAATTCATCCAACATCCTTATGAGTGCAAGTACCACCAAATAGGTATTTGTCAGATTTGTCTTCCTCGAGCAAGGGAAATTCAGGAAGAGAAGAGGAAAGCGAGATATATAGTATTTCTAAAAGAGGGAGATGAACTACAGGTCAAAAGATTAGAATTTTTTTTTGTAAACGCATGGAATTTTTTCTTGCTAAAGGCGGGTCATGTTCTTATGATGATGAGAGCATATGAAATGTCGAGGTGCCCTTGAGGTACAAACATCTATGGAAACAATGGGTACCTAAGGAACTTCCTCCAATAAACACTAATTTTTGTGTCAACGAGAGGATATATCACATAGCACCATCGTCATTACATGGTTTGGGCCTATTTTGCATGGATGACATAAAGGTCTGTTATGACAAAGTTACTGAATTGATGGAGTATGTCAGACCCTATTACAGTTACAAAGATTGGATGCAACTAGTTCGATCTACACAGAGTATGCGTAGGTATGCACTATCAGCAAATTATATACAACTAAAAGATAAGGATCAAAATAAAGTAGTGGCTATGTAAATTGATGAAAGGCCAAAAGCATCAGTGAATATTGCAGGGTTTATAAATAGTACACGACCTAGGTCAGAAAATAAGCAACCCAATTGCATATTCGAGGCACGTGAGGGAAACCATGTATTCGTGACAGCGATAAAATCAATAACCATAGGGGAAGAGTTGCTAATCGACATAATTTGAATCATGAAGTTACAAACATACATTATGGGGTGGTACATACTATGTACCATTTTTACCCAACCTCTAATTATTAGTGACCTAATATACCATTTTATTCTCTTATGTTTTTTCAGAAGTCTATTGGTTTCATTTCGTAATGTTTTTATATTTAATTTTTGTCACGACATTGATCGTACGGAGAAGGCTCTGGCCCAGAGCATAGATCACAATGTATCTTTAGGCGCTTCTACCTGAAAGGTTTAACTCATTACAATTTTACAAATTAGATACGAGCAAAATGTTTTATTATTATTATGTTTTCATAAGTTTATTGGGTTAAGTTCAATAATGTTTTTAATATTCTTGTTGCAATTGACTGATCGGGGAAAGGCACCAGCAGTAGACAAGAGCATCCATAGGGAGGTGCAGTCAATATTATGTGATAATGACATCGCTTATTCAATAAACCCTCTCGATATGATAAGGAAGACCCAAAAGAAATGCAATGAAGAAATCCTTTAGTTGTTATTCATAGTGCCTCAAACAAATGAGCTAAGAGAGAGGGTTAAAATATTGACTGAGAGATCACAAAACTTGCAAGTAAGCTATCATGAGGTCTTTAATTATAACATAAGTTCATTCATGGTTTTATATTTTGTACTCTTTTATGTCATGAACTAAAATATGTGTTGTTTTTATAGGATTTTTTGCGTCCTCATGATGCATCTGGCCATGATCAGGGTACTGAAAGTGCTGCCTGAGGAGTAGGGGTTGGTACAAGTGTCCATCCTGATCTTCTTGCACATACATCACATCATCTGACCCCATCATCCATTCCTATATTGTCATTTGAAATGTTTGCAACACATACCATGCAGGCATCCGTTAGTGCACCCTCTGGCAGTGAACACATGCCAGAACATATGTCAGGACATGTACCTAGGGATGCAGAGGCCACTAGTACTGGTGATATTTTAGTAGCATTTCTTGGATCTTCCCGTATTACTAGTACGGGAACATTTCTAGTCACATTTGTGGTGACTGAGGATTTTGTTCCCATAAAGATAGAGGAGGTCCCAAGTACTTTAAAATGTTTTAATTATTATTATATACAATCCAATTGAAATTTACTTATTGATCACTCTTTTTAGACTATTGATCCCATGATCATTTTGTAGGAAATGATGTTTTTTATAAACATCTAAGTGATATTACATTGGAGCTCTTCAGGCCCACCATACGTACACGATGGAATGCCCAAATCAAGATTTAAAAGATGAGCTCATTAACCGTTTAGTGGTGCTCTTCGATGATAAAACATTAAACTCCAATCCGCGTCCTTATGAAAGCCGGGTACCTATCTAAAGCATGTGAGGGACCAATATAGGTCACATTTAGAGAAGAACAAAGTACAAGCTGCCCCCTGATTTCGGAGGGAGCGGAAGGACCTCGTGTCGATGGAAAGGAGAAGGCTGAAAAGAAAAGGAAAGACGCCATCGGGCCAAGGAAGGTATGTGATCATACTATCAACAATGTAATTATATACTGATTACTCTTTCTTTTTACATAATCTAACATATTTCAAATTTTTCATAGGTTTCCTGACAAATCGAAGGCAACAAAGGCAAGACTAGAAAAACATGGGTAGCACAAACTTGGCTCTGGTGGTTATATGAAATTATCCCCACAAATTGTAAGTATCAATAAATGAAATATTGTATCCAAATAATAAATTGAAAACAATTTTGGTGTTATCCCACCATAGAAGCAAAATTCATGATCTGATGCAAAAATGTAGGGCTTTGAATTCAACAGAGTTCCCCCAGAAGAGAACCAGAAGATTGCCTTCCAGCAAGGCTATGGAGTCATGGCTGAACGCCTAAGAGTCTTGACTGGGCAAACACAATCTTCCACTGCATCTAGCACATAGGTAAATAAACTCAATAAAGTTTATTTAAAATTGAATACTTGTGCAATCCATTCAATATTAATTTCCACCATAAAGTAATTACATGCCTATTTGTTTTAAACATTCAAGCAATGATAATACTGCACATGACATTGGAATGCATCCTGGTGAGGGTGGAGCACAACCTGCAAATGAAGGGCATGGTGTGCATCCCGGTACTTTAGAGCATGTAGAGCGTGATCAACATGTTGAGAATGATCAAGCTAGAGAAGATCGGGAACATGATGTGGCCCCATTAGGTAAATAGGACCACTCTAAAGTTCTTTTAAACATATTTAATTGTAATTGGTGTATTAATTAATGTAACTTTTCATGTTTCAACTTTAGAGCATGTAGAGCGTGATCAATGTGTTGAGCATGATCAGGCTAGAGAAGATCAGGAACATGATGTGGCCCCATCAGGTAAAGAGGACCACTATCATGTTCTTTTAAACATATTTAATTTCAATTGGTGTATTAATTAATGAAACCTTTCGTGTTTCAACTGCAGATAAGGATTTAGAGGGTGTTCAACATGTTGAGCATGAGTCTATAACAGAAGTTTAGGAACATGATGTGGACCCATCAGGTAAAGATAACCACTCTAATGTTCTTTTAATTAATGAAATACTTGTAACAATAATAATAAAACATATCAGTTTAACATTTTTTTGTTACTGCAGCAGACGCCCCCTTGCAGCGGTGTACACGTCGTGAGCAGACGACTAGGCGTGCATTAAGATCACGAGCAGAGGACAGAACAAATAAAGGGGGGATAGATGATTTAGAAAATGATACTCCACTTCATATTTTTTTAGCTTTAAAAAAGAAACAAAAAAAAGTGATTGTAATCATATCATGACAACCATATTTTTGATAATATGTAAAAACTGAAAGAATGAATATTATATGTTAATGAATGAATGAGAATATGTTAATTAATGAATGTTATATGTTAATGAATGAATGTTATATGTTATTAATGGATGAATGAATGATTAATGTTATATGATTGGGTATGGGGAATTGAGAGTGATGTGAGGGAGGCAGGGGGGAGGGGCCAAATGAGCTTCCACCGTCACGTGGTTGGCCCTGTTAAGTAGAGAATATTAAACTATTCTCAAAAAAAAAGAAGCTCAATAAGGTAATGCACTTTTCAATATAAGAAATTCATCGTTTGAAGCATCAAACCAATATGCAAAGATGAAAGAAAGTGCTAAATTTTCCCTATGTTGGCAAAAAAATGATTCTTTATACCCTGAATCCATGCTCTACATCATAATTTGAAGTTGTTTCCATTCCAATGTTCTGATTTTAGTTTATTTGTATGGCTTTGTATGAATACTACATTGTGTTGTGTGTGGATTTGGTTTCAAAGCTCTATTTCTTCTATTTTTAGTGGTGACACAACTCTAAAATTTGACTTTTGTGCATAATAGGTTAGTGGAAAAATTGACAACTCTGAAGGGTTTAGAGGCTCGATTGAGATAGATACACAGATATTTGGATATTTTTGTTGATGGGAGGCTTCCACTTAACCATGAAATTTTGTACCATCTGCAGGTATGCAAAATTTTCTCTACTTACATTCATTCTTGATCATAAATGTTGTAAATGATATTAATGCTTCAAACTTAAGATTTGTTTCATTGTTATAATGATCAAAATGTTATACTTTTTTATACATTCAAGCATTCTCTTTCCCCCTACCCTTTGCTCTCTCCCCCTCCTTTTAAGAATTTTATTAGTCATAAAAGATTCACATTTCTATCTCATTTACACAAATTTATCTGAAGTGCTAGGAGTGAATAAAGATATGTAAAAGATGATGGATTATGTCTAAACAACAACTTTCCATCTTATAGCTAATTAAATCCTTAATATTTGAATAGTTTAGAGCTTGAATAATGCTTGTATATGCATGTGTAGAAATAAGGGAGCCTATGTGAAGATTGAAATTTAAAACATCACTTTGGTATTTTTCCTTAGGTAGTGAAATGATATTTTGAGTAATACAAACCTACACACACATTGATATTTTTTGGCATTGCATTGAGGAAATTTTTTTCTCTTATACCTACCCTCGGCTAGACATGGAGGTATATAATATTGGTTTCTTGGTTTTTTCTGTAAAGTTAATTTCACAAAGGAAGACTAAAATCTTCTTAATGTCCTGTCAGGTGTGAAAGCATATGAATCACTTACTGAAGGCACCATTTTGTATTCATCCAGAAACTGGTTTATTCTTTTTTTTTTATGTTTCTTGCATGTGTTTTTTTTAGGCTCTAGAGATGTAGCTCGACTCTTTCCTTTACACTTTTCATCTATTTTGATGATTATAGTAGATTGTCCTCATAATTTTTCATGTAGATTTGTTTGTAACCTTATTTTCTACCAATCAATTTGCAAACCAGTCACATACTAAGGACCATTTCACTAACTTGTAGTCATCCATTACTTCATATGTTGCAAGTTGTGTTTGTGTGCCAATAAATCCTGATGATTGCGAGAACTTTAATCCTACAAGTGTACCCAATCTTTCTCAAGTAAAAGTCTTACCTTATTTTATAGTACTTTAAATAGTTAATTGAAGGTGCTTCTTTAGATCTGAGATAGTTGAACCCTGGATTAAAATATGGTATTAGATGGGTAGTATAATGATAAAACTGAGGTCCATTGAACACAAATTATGAACATAATTTACTGGACTATGAATAGTGTTACAATTATAATTATTTCTCCTTTACCTACATCTGCATTAATGAAAAAGACAGCAGATATTGGAAGTTCATTACATGTCTCATGTATGTGTTAGTATTTTAATTTTGTTTAAGTTGTTCAAGAGCTTGATTAGGTCAATAATATGTTCTACAAGCTCTGTTCTCTTGAAACTACTCAACATTTTCCCTACACATTTTCTCTTCAATCCAGACATTTCTTAACTCCTTCCCTTGTTAGCCCTTCGTTGTTCTCAAGTCTAATGATTTTTATATGCATCTTGCAGTCTATATGTATGATCAATCATCTCTTATGAAGCATGGATAACCTTTCATCGAATTTTTGTTGTGATTAGACAATTTCCATTGTGAGAATAATCATTTAATTTGTATGGAAGTAAGTCTTTTTCACATTATTTGACTTGGTATTGTAAACTTGTCTTTGCAGGATTCTCCAGGGGGGAACAACAAAACTATGATGATAGGTAGAGTTGTACAACACCATAAATCATTTGGAATTATCAATATATTGCTTATAGAATACTCTGTGCAAGTAAAATGGAATGTGCAATGACAATTGATCTCAAATTCAAATCTGAATATAAGTACATTATACACAAAAAGATGGTATCTATTCTATGATTTAAAGAACCCCAAAATAAGAAAATTAATAGGTTCCATCTGTTTACTGGCTCTTAGACACTTGTTTAATTGGAAAGACCCTTAGAATGTCTTGTTGGTAACCAGCAGTGCTCAAAACTCATAAAGAGGTCAGATCGGTGTGACATTGGATCTATCTTGCCGACAGAAATCATCGGCAAGACATGGACTATTAGAGTGAATTTTCTATCTTGTGTCGATGATTGATCTCTCACCGATGGGTTGGATTTGGTGGTCATCACCAAGAGTCTCTGCGATGACATGGTGTAGGTCTATTTAAAACTCCTGAAGAGGTCATATCAGTGTGACATTGGATTTGTCTTGCCGACATAAGTCATCGACAAGACATGGACTATCAGAGTGAGTTTTCCATCCTATGTCAATGATTGATCTCTCACCGATGGGTTGGCTTCAATGGTCATCGCCAAGAGTCTCTGTGATGACATGGTGTAGGTCTATTTAAAACTCCCAAAGAGGTTAGATCGGTGTGACATTGGATCTTTCTTTCCGACGGAAGTCATCAGCAAGACATGGACTATTGGAGTGAGTTTTCTATCCTTTGTCGATGATTGATCTCTCACCAATGGGTTGGCTTTGGTGGTCATCGCCAAGAGTCTCCATGATGACATGGTGTAGGTCTATTTAAAATTACTGAAGAGGTCATATCGGTGTGACATTAGATTTGTCTTGCTGACGAAAGTCATCTGTAAGACATGGACTATCAGAGTGAGTTTTCTATCCTATGCCAATGATTGATCTCTCACCGATGGGTTGGCTTTGGTGGTCATCGCCAAGAGTCTCTGTGATGACATGGTGTAGGTCTATTTAAAACTCCTAAAGAGGTTAGATCGATGTGACATTGGAGCTGTCTCGCCAACGGAAGTCATCGGCAAGACATGGACTATCAGAGTGAGTTTTCTATCTTGTGCCAATGATTGATCTCTCATCGATGGGTTGGCTTCGGTGGTCATCGCCAAGAGTCTCGGCGATGGTACATTTCAACGAATATTTTTTTTTTAAATTGCATTGTTTCATCACAATTTCGACGAAGGCCATCGACGAATCACCGAAAAGGTCCGACAAAGTTGCTATAGCTACAAAGAAGGCTTCGTTGTAACTCCTTGCCCATTTCGTCGAAATGGCAATGAACTTCTGGTGTTGTTTCGATGCTTTGGAAGAGCCATTGCAATTGCATTTTTTTTGTAATTCATTGGTGGATACACGAAGTTTTCATCGATATTCCGATGAACATCTGAGTCATTTTATGATGCTGATGACCGACGAATCTACGCCATTATTTCGACATTTAATTCGTCATTGGAAGTTCAAAGAATTTTTTTCATCAATTCGTCGATTGTCCGACAAATGTTTGTCGAATGACCGACGAACATTTTTCAGAAAATGGAGTCAAATTCAGTAGTGAAACTACATGGCCACCCGATCTGGAAAATAATGTTCAATCATAGTATGCTCCCTACCTTGCATAATTTTTTCCTGCCTCACAAAGAAAATCTTTTGAACGTCATCATACCAAGTGGCATCCTGAGCTAAGGCCTCCACGTAAAGATGGTTATCTCATCAATCACCCTCCTTTGGTGAGGGATTGCAGCTACTCCTATGTGGGTGAAAGTCAAGCCACCTCTTTATCTCCAGACCACTAGGTCATCTGGCTCCACATCAACAATTGTAACTTGTGGGTGAAGCACAACAATGTTCTCCCAACCCAGATGTGAAGGAGAGTAACTCTCGCCTTGATGGCCCTATTGTCACAGTAAGCAAACTCGTGCAAATAATGATAGAGTGAAATATTAGTCGTGCCGATCTAGTGCCACAAGCTTTGAGATGATAGTGGCCACAATCAATTAGAATGTCAATACCTAACCTTTATACCAATCTAGCTTGATCTGATCCTCAACAAAAATGATCTCATCCAGCTCCATAACCTTGTAGCAAGCATTTTTCCCGTTGTCCATGTCATAGATGACCTGCTCTCCATGGATGGGCAAACGAAGAATACGCCAGACGTCCTCTAGCGTGATGGCCGCCTTGCCTATGGGGAAGTGAAACGATGATGGCTCATTGTGTCATCCCTTTTCCAGTGCGATCATCATGCCTAAATGTGTCCTGATGGCGAGAGCATATGCAACGTACCATAGGCCAATCGCTCCAAGGTGCTCTTGAAGCAACTCATGTAATCTAGTTAGTCTACTAAGAATTGAGGACCTATGCTCATGTGAATTTACCAACTCTACATTCTCCTACACTAGTAAAGACACAACGTCAAGTTTTGTAAAAAATAAAGATCCCATTTGAAGTTTTCACAATTGAAACAACGAAGGCATAGTTGTTTGCAATTGTGTCACTATTTGAAAGCTCTAAACTATGTCACTGGAAGCCTCTAAATTCCAAACTCCGCTACGGTTGTGTTGTTTTATTGCACTTTTGTTTTACCCTAAACCCTAATCTCCTAACTGACCTACAATAGTGCTATTTGCATATGCGTCACCATTTGGAGTTTGACCCTTAATTTCCAAACTGCGATGCCACGTCGCAGGACTCAAAAGTGACACAATTTAAGGCCAATCGACACCAACTATACCTTTTCAATGGTGCCAAATAGCACTGCTTGACTAGTTTGACTTTTGGACCCTAATTAATATGCACAAAGATCAAAAAGACAAGGTGAGGTAGGGTCACATACCAGTGGTCCTGTGCCTGGTAGTCGTTGGTACACTTGGACTCGCTCTGAAATATGTTGTGGAAGCACTATTTGCACCATCTCGAACGAAGGTTAGAGCTCAAAATGTTCAAATATCTAAAGGTTGAGTGTGCAAATGAGTTGAAAGTGACCCCCTCGAGGGCTATTTATGCATGAAAATTAGGGTTTTTGACCTTATTTAGCCATCAACCTAGGGTTTTAGACCCCTGATCCCATTTTCGTCCAACCAAGGATCGTTTTGCATCATTTTTTCATGTTTTGGTACGTTTTTGGCATCCTAGATCCTTTCTAGACCCGTCGGGTAGCTTGTCCTCTTTTTTTGCTAGATCACCCAAAAATCCAATTTTTTGTCTGATCTCTCGAGGGGGTAGTATACCAGCATAATTTGTTCGCTAGGGAAGCAGTGGGACATTTGAAAAAAATGAGAATTTTTTGAATTTTGATCTTGGCAAGGTTATTCTTTGAACAAATGCAACAGGTACATTGCTTCAAAGAAGGGAAAAATGTAGACACAAAAAATATACTGATTGATCCTCTACACCTGATCCTAATTTTACTAACACTAGTTCATCCTAAATCATCTCCTTTACTAATCATTTAATTAAATAATCTCTATTTAATTAAATTCATCACATTTCATCTCTTAATTAAATAAATAAAATTTATCTAAGTCATCATCTCCTATTAATTAAATAATTCACTTTGTTTAATTAATCATATAGTCCCTCTTTTAATTAAATAATTCAGTTTATTTAATTAAGCTCAAAAGTCACCTCCCTTAAATTAAATAAATTAATCTTTATTTGATTTAATCTAACACCATCCTCTTTAATTAAAATAAATCAAACTTTATTTAATTAAGTCTAAATTTACTATTCCTCTCACTTTGAGGGTATGTGCATGATCATGATGGGCCAAAAAATGGCGATATGATGGGTATGTGTAGGTTATGTGGCTGTCGACTTTTTTTTACCCAAAATTGATGAAATGAAAAGGGTTTTTAAAGGATATTCTCAACTTTCCACCAATATAAATTATGCATTACTTTGAATTTAATAAATAATTATTATTCATTTTCTATTTGAATTATGACTAAAGTCCTAATTTATAGACTGATTGAAAACATCTATAGCTTTTAAACGGTATTTTGAATTTGAAACATGTGTCACATCTATGCTTCACATACTATAGGATTAAAAAAATGAATTTCATGAAGTTTTGACCAAGTTAAGATGGTTAGACATAGAGTTTTATATTTTTAAAAGTTGTAATAAAAATTCATAATTAATTATTTTGGAAAAAAATTACAAAAATATGCATCACATCAGGATATGAGTCCTTTACTTATATCTAAAATTTTATAAAAAAATATTATCATTTTGTTGTGGTTAGGGTGGTTAGATAGACACTTCTTATTTTTTCCTTGAAATTTAATTACTACTACATTGAAATTTCAAATTTTCACAAAATAGTTTTTTTTTAAAACCTAGTAGTTTAGAAACTACATTCAAGTTGCTACAGATTCTATTCTTACATATTTTTGAAATAATATAGGTAACTTATTCAAATTTTTATGTCAAGTTGCCTAACTCTGATTTTTTTGAATTTTTCGCCACTTAAGGGCTTTTTTTTTTCCATGATGATCCTGCACATTCCCTTGATTTATTTAAATCCTAAAAGCTAAATCAAATTGTCAAATCAGCTAATCTCCTCTTAAATTAATCAAATCCTAATTAATCCTAATCTTAATCACTCAAATCCTCTAGATTTTGCAACTTGCTCATGAAAATCATTTTAATTAATTTATAAATCTTCCCTTTTCATTCAAAAAGGCATCAAATGATGGAATATTCCTCAAATTTGAAATCTCCTCCCAAAAGTACTTGTCCATCCAACAAGGAATTGAAGGCCTCTTACATGTCATTTTCTTGAGCCAAGTGGCATTTAATTCATTTCTTCTCTCCCTCCAACATGTCATTTCTCCAAGTTTGAATTTCCACCTAATTGCATTAATGTGCACATTCATCAAAATGTGCTCGACTTTTGTCCACTCACATGTTGACAAGTGTCATTGTGCTATTGGTTGGTGTTTTATCCCACATTCATCCATTTTTCCTCATTCTCCATCATTCTCTTCTATAAATAGAAGGCTCTCTTATTGATTTTGGATCCACAATCTTAGGCATTTTCATCCACAACTTGTGCAAAGTTATCATCTTCATGTTTTGAATCAAGTTCATCCATTTTCATTCATTTTCATAATTTCGTAGCTAGGTTATCGAGAAATTTCATCAAGGAGTGTCAAATCTTCACCATTGATCATCAAGCTTGCAAGGAATTGGGAAAGGGCCATTTTCCACATCAAAATGACACCAATTCCCCCATGGGATTGAGAGTTTGACATTAAAATAGGATTTAATAGCTTTTTTACTTGTGTTCACTTATTTCTTGTTTTCATGTTTCAAATGAATTTCATGGGGAATGTTGTTTCTAACTTACATATTGAACTAATAATGTGTTTTTTCTTTGTGTTTGTGCAGATCTAGGATCACCATTCACAGGTAGAATTCACATTAAACAAGATAATGATATGTATCACTCATGGATCAAGTGCTCATTTAGGCTTGAGGTGAGATGAGAAGGCCTGGAATGGAAAGATCAATTGCCTTGTCCTCAGGAAAGGTACGTTGGTTCCACATGAGTTTGTATGGGAGTTGGGGATCGAGAGAGGCTACCAAGATAACCCAAGTTGTGGGTCAGGGTCTAGGAAGATCTACCAAGACAACCCATATCAAGCTATGTGATAACACTCCTCCCTATTATAGTCTAGCATTCCCTAGTTGTATTTCCTCTTTTGTTGTGTGAGTGCCTCTGGAAGTGAAGTAAGTGTTGTAAGTGATGTTGGTGTTGTTAGTAGTGTTGTTTTGGAGTCATGTATAGCCCTTGTTTATGTTAGCATGTTGCTTTCCTTTTTGTCTATTGGATGTGGGACCTTGTGTTATCTCCTAGTATGGGGGTGGACCTCAGGGTTCCACATGGCCAGGAGGTTGGTGCTTTTTCTTCATTGGGTATTCTTGTTGCATATTCGTGTGCATGGAAATTGATCATTGCATTGTGGACTCTAGCTCTTGTTCTTGTTTGAGGGAATTTTCCATCATGTATTTGTATATTGGATCATAATTTTGTTGTATAATGTAATCTGGTGTAATCTTCCCACATGTATTAGGGGAAACATTGTTGTAAATATTGTAATGATGTAACAATTATTGATGATTTCATCTTGTAAAGAGTATTGTAAAGTAATACATCTATCATATGATAGTTAGTTAGAAATGATCTTTAATGTTGATTATCAGTTGATATGTTATGAAAGAATTAATGTAGAATCATTTAATGTGGTGCTTTAAAATGAACCTTGAATATGAGATCGACCATGTAACCTTTGTTTCTTGTAATCTTGATTTGTGAGTAGCACAATCGATCAACCTTAGAGGACCTAGGTTTAGATTATCATGTTATATAATGCATTTTATAGTTGTTTAAAAAAAAATTGTTTCATTAATTTAACTTAGTTTAGTGTTGTCCTCTGGGGTTCCTTGGCCGGGAGTTACAAAAACAAATTTGATATGGTAGGATCCTCCTATATCAAACTTAAGGGATATATTATATTTGAACATTTCTTGGCTATTATATCATCTTGGTAGAGATAATCAAATGTATGAATTAGCTTGTAACTATACGAATCAAAATGGAATAGCACCATGATCTAGATAATTTGTATTATTATGAAATTTTTGAGTATCATGTACCTAGAAATATGTGGTTTACTTTTATATATATATATATATATATATATGTATATATATATATGTATATATATATATATATGTATATATATATATGTAATACTTTCTACATATATATGTACATATATATATATATGTACTATATATATATATATATGTATATATACATATGTATATATATATATATATATATGTATATATATGTGTACATGTCTATATCTCTTTCCTCTTTCCTCTCTCCTCTCTCTCTATCTCTCTATACTCTATATCTCTCATATATATATACTCATATATATATAATGTCATATACATATATATATGTATATCTATATATATATATGTATATATCTATATATATATATATATGTATTCAATACATATATATATATATATATATATATATATATGAAGAGTACCTCCAAAATTAAGATGTATTCTAGTGTATTTAGCTAGCAACCCAAACTTGACACATTCATACAAAGTGGGAAGACCTAAACTATATTATTCAGTGTTTAGTATAGATGCACACTTATATATATACACACACACATGGGTTATTAAGGAAAAGGTCCAAGTAGACAAATACATTATTTTTTGTGGACATATGGTCAAACCTGCAAGATGCCTCATCATTTTATCAAACAAAATCATGAAATTGTGGATGGTTTACCATACCGTGAGCGCATGATAAAATGGAGAGTAGGAAATAATCATTTTACTCCAAAAATCCATGGGAAATAATTCAATTTGGTTGTTGTGTTTGAAATTTGAATTTGTTCGAGGAAGATCTGACCATTTGAATTTGTAGCTACTAGTTACATAGGTTTTTTAAGATGAATTGACTGAATTCTGCATTATATTTGGATTTTATGTTTATTGAGGGATTCTTACACTAATATTTATTTGTACAAGTACCTATAGGGAATGGAGTTAGTACATGTAACTAATAGAGAGAGTGTTGAAGAATGTGCATTTGGCATCCCATAGAATTGATAGGAGTTTGTCATTATGCCATTTGAAGCACCATTAAGTGTGCATATGTATTTATTAATATAATATGTATTGAGGGTGACACCTTTTGCAAGTGGGAGTATTTGTAATAATAAAAGTTTTTTATAAATTGTGAATGAGCTTTTTTGTGTGCAAATAGACTTGTATTGTAAATGTAAATGTATGTGTAGTTGACTACCTACATTGGTCATCTACACATTGTCATGCGAACATGTACCGGTGCTTTTGCAACTTTCTATTAGATTAAATAAAGTTTTTTAGTGGGTCAAATGCAAAAAAAATTTGGGGGGTAACGTGAGCATGGAGTGAGCAGTAATTGGAAGGCAGGCAGTAACATGGACCTTTCCTTTAGTACACATATTTATCCAAAAGAAATTATAAAACATATTTATTTAGGTCAAATTATGTTGGCTATACACATGCATGTTATGGACCTAAAAAAGTGGCTTTTAAAAAGTGGTTTCTGTAAATGCTTATTAAAAATTAACTTGTTTCATCTAGGTATTATAGTAAATTACATATTTGAAAACTAGAATCAAAATAATACATTTCCTATTACTAGATTTTCTTAAGATTCTATCTATAAGTGCTTCAATTTTTTACTTCAACTATGAAAAAATTGATTTTTAGAAAAGAAACACTTCCACTTTTTGACCAAAAAGTGGACCCAACTTCTTACTTTCAAATTCCAAATCTTCCTCCATTATAATATTCCTATCTCTAAAATGCTAGAGAAAATAAAAATTACTCTAACATGTATTGCAAGCTTTTCTTTTCTTGAGGAATTAACTATGCGGAATCACTCTATATAGATATTATCTACAAATAATGATAACATAAATATTTGGCTAGGGTAATGGTGGCACAATTCCGAACAGTCGGTCGGGGCAGTTTAATTTAGAGCAATATGGTGCACAAAAAAGTGCACATCAATAGTATGTACAAAGAAACACTCAGAGTTTGTAGTCCATCCTTCGCTTCTCAACCAATAAGATTAAAAATAACCAGTGTATTATAGAATGGAAGAATGAGAGGGAGTATTCACTTGATTTTAAATTTGCAAACCATAGGTTCATAGTGCATCAAGGTTTGAAGTTGTGTAGAAATGGCGGAAGCTACAAATGGGGGCTCGAAACCCTCAAAATTTTCCGGTAGTGGCTACAACATAAATGTAAAAAGCTTCACTAAAAGATTGAACATTTTGTACAGCCACCGGAAAGAGCATAGGAAAAGCTTCTTTGGTGCCTGTGAGGTGATAACGGTTTCCACCCCTCTACCATCTAAATATTTTCATCTCGTTTGAAGTCCTGTAAGTTCTTTAATTAAATCATGTTTCCTTTGTTCTTTATTTTTCTTCTTTTTGGTTCATATTAAACTTTGCAAACCCTAGGTTTATATGGTTTTCTAAATACTTTCTTTTAAATTTGCAAACCCTAGATTCATATGGTATTATGCATCTGGGTTTGAAGTTGTGTAGAAATGGCGAAAGCTGCTAATGGGGGATCAAAACCCTCAAAATATTTTGGCGGCAGCTACAAAATAAACGTAGAAAGCTTCACTAAAAGACTATTCTTGTTAGGTCAGCCCCGAACTGTATGGTCATAGCAAACCTCAACTATTCACTTATTGAATAGTCGGTATTATATTTTAGATTTATGTTCAATGTCATAGGTGGTTCAGATTCTCACAGGTTCACACTCTTAATGGCTTATGGAATGACAATTACATGTTGCAGACTGATTTATACAAGGAAACTGGCTACTACAATCTTTTATGTTCTAGCTTTGTGCAAACCAACAAGAAGATTGCAATTGGTGCTGCCATATCACCTATTTCTGAGTTCTCCAGAATAGAGTATGATATCACCATTCTCATCTAGAAGGTGAGCATTATTTGCTAAAGAATGGCCATGTTTGGTATTTTCATTTAATCACCTCTCACTTCTATTGTACCATGCCATTCTTGCATGGGGAATTTTTTTTTGTCCTCTTGGCACATGAAATGTTTGACAAAATGCCCTAAAGAAATATTATCTCATGGAATGAAATGATTGCAAGATACACACAATATGGATTTTTCAAGGATTCTCTCAAAATATTTGAATTAATGAAGCACTTTGAAACATATCCTGACATTATAAGCTTTGCTTGTGTTCTATATGAATACAACCATGCAAGTATAGTGTCTTCAAGATAGTAAGCCTAGGCAAGAAGGTCAACCATGCAGGCATAATGATCAACTGTAGGTGTAATGCAATAAGGGTTACTCCTATGATTTAAGTATGTATTGGTGTACTCTCCCTCTTCCCTCTTTGTATATCCCTCTCTTTCTCAAGTCCTCTCTTTGTTCTTTAAGTCTCACTATTTTTTCCTCTATCTCAATACCCACCCCCTCTCTCTCTTTCTCCCACTCTCCCCCCCTCTATCCCTCCCTCTTTCTATCCCTATCTCTCCCTCTCTCTACTGCAAACATGACCTTCCTAGTAATGGAGCCTAATTATCGTCCTCATTCAGAGGTTTTGTATCGATCATATTTCAATCCCTATAAAAGGATGCATAGCTTTGAACCTATCACTTCTCCATTGAGACCTTTGTTGCACAAATATCATTTGCTAAATGGCCTAACAATTTACCTCATGTACTACAAAATTTTTGCACAAAATAAACCAAATTTTATCGTAATTTAGGGTAGGAGGAATTGACGGCTATCTTGTGTCTGTATCACTGCAAGCAGATTAAACTAATCTTGGTCACTCATCATTGTTAGCCAATTTTTTGACTGTTTTTAGCCTTTTTTGTTGCTTTCCCCACTACTATTGGTTTCCACTCCTCCAAAATTTTCCTTGCTGGTATTGACCTTTGACCTCTCCAATTTGGCAATCTTTCAACGATTCTTAGCTCCAACAATCCCTAGCTCAATACATTGTATTGAAAAGTAAGGCTCTCAACACCGTGTCAAAACTAAGTATACATCAAACTTTTATGTTCTTTTAACACATGAAAATGAAAGAAAAAGTTATGACTGACAATTCCATGGAATTTATCTGGAGAAAATTTGTAAACTCCAAAAAGATAAGAACTTCGTACCATCAACATCAAAGAAAAATTCTTGGTTTATTTTCCCTTCTTGTTGGGTTTTCTCGAAAGTTGAAATCCCCCTTTCCAGTGTATATTATAATTTACCTTGTTAACCAATGGCTATTTGCATCAATACATTCCAGAAGCAGTAAACCACTACTCACCTTTACCTTCTTGACAAATGCATCATAATCAGAAACAAAGAATGATAAGTGGTGCCCCGATGGAATTTGTTGTGGGTCTGATTTCCTGCTCATCAAAACCCAAAACTACAAACCATTAGTATAACTCTATAAACACATTTATTTTGGTTCTATATAGAGGAAGGAACAAGGTTTTGTTTAATCTAAAACTTTATAATGGGGTCAAAACCCATAGTTACTGGAATTTGAACAATATGTAAGACAAAATGGAAAACAACACTCTACATTGAAATCATATATATTTTGCTTCTTCATAATAAAAATTCTATTAATACTAATTAGAAATGCTTTGCTACTACCAGAGAGAAAAGAGAACTGGGAACTGGCATCAGAGATAAGCTAGAGAAGCTCCAAGCCCTGATCAAAATAGAAAATCAGTCACAGTATTCTGTAGTTAGTGTTCCTCAAGTAATAGCAATATATTGGATTCCATAGGACAAACCACCATTGATAACTCTCCTTGCTTTTATGTTTTTAAAGATCGCCATACCCTGTTCTAAAGCTATCATTTTTGCTGATGCAGGGAGAATGATTTCAAAGGAATCATTCAAGGATCATACCAAAATTACAAGCTCATGAATATAGTTTTAGTTTATGTAATTCCATGAAGGAAAAAGAAATTTGAAGGGTTTACTATAATATGATTGCACACCAATTAAATGTTCAAGTAAATTGTCTATTGTTTTTCATTATCCAAATCAACTGACCTTTTATTGTAAACAACCTAAATACAATGTTTGTACAATGGCATCATTTCGCTACCATAAAACTTCTTTCCCCTCCCATAACAAGTGTTCTAACATGTAATCTCTTTGGAGATAAATGAGTAAATATTTATTTTTCACCTCCTGTAGTCCAAGAACTTGTAATTTAAGTCTCTATTTTAATAGTGTGATGCCCCATTTACTTTTCATCTAAGTGCAGGAAGTTCTACTATGAAATTTAAATAATGTGCCATATTTGATAAGCCAGACAACAATTTCTTTGGGGTTATATCTGTCTCTACCGATTGACCTCATCCACACCATGAATTGAAAAAAACTAAAAACAAAAAAATTCCAATTAACCTTCCACAATTCTTCGGTGTACCCATCGCACACCAAGGTGTGATTGCTAGTTAGTTAATACGATTATGACAGTTTGTACATCCATATCCTCTTATTTGTAACCATTCATAGAAAAGTGTGAATTAATGAATCATATTTGATCTTACATATGGTATCAGAGTTGTGCTTGAGAGTGGCGATCTTCGTGCTAGAGCACGGAATCAAGAATCTGGACTATATTTGGAAGGAGGCATCTGGACTATATTTGGTTAGAGAATATAACTACAATCAATTGATCCTACATAGTGAGTTTATGGGGCATTATGCTTAATGGCGTTTCTTTTGCAGATATTTTTAGAATGTGAGGCATAACAAAGGCCACACAACAAAAGGATCATAAATATGTTTAAGTCTATTATTGGGAATTTGAAGATCTTCTGTTTCATGAAGAATGTTAGGTGTGATTAATGTAGAGAAAGTCACTAGAGGTGCTACAAAGAATGGTGTAGTGATTCTAGTGGAAAAATGAATTGTTTCTTAATATTAAAGTAATCATTTGCAATGATAAAGAGTATAGTGTAAATAAAATGAATTTTATCCAAACAAGCAACACTTTTGAGGAAAGAAAGGGGCTAGAGTAGAGGCGAAGTAGTTAAAATGAGTCTACAGACTTTAAAATTTTAGCATGGATTTGCTGAATGAAGGAAACAAGTACTTAACAAATTTCTCTGTAGAGATTGTAATATTTGAGTTTTTTTCTATTTACACTACCTCCTATCATTGATCTCCATTATAATTTAAATATCAAATGTAATTATATGGAGAGTAAGGTGAATCAAAGTTTTGCTAGGAAACACTAAAAAAAGATAGAATTTTGGCTACTTGGGTGGATTTGGAGAATGTTTAATATAATTTGGGGTGCATCCTATGGTAGTTAGATGTTTTTGAATTTTGTATTTGTTAGCTACATGGAATGAGCATGGTAAGTTTATTAATTCCCCTCTTTATAAAGTTTTAGTAGTAAATATTGGAAAAGGGTTCACTATAGCACAACCTTCAACAATTAGATTAGGGGAAAAGAACATTGACATGAAGAAATATTTTTTGTAACGCCCTGCCACGTAATCCTAGAGGATAACGCAAACTCAATGGAAGTGTAGTAATTTTTTTTTTAAAAAAAGTGTAATTAACATCAAGTATTACACTTAACGCATACATCCTCTAAGATACACAACAACGCTTACAATCAAATCCCATAACTTTACAATAGTGAACTAATCCATAGCATATAAATATTAAACTCATGGTATAAAGAACATACATCCAAAGTATTAAATTCATCTCATAAGATACAAAGTATATTAATGATTCATCCATAGATTGCATTCATTCCATAAAGCAATTACAAAGCCCATTTTTAAAATGAGGAAGTTCATACATTAAAGTTACAATTACAATGTTACAAGATTCCTCCTCGAATACAAATGAGGAGTAATACATATACAAAGTATCCATTTGATACAAAAGAATAACATAAGGAATAGTACAAAACAACCGGTACACGTGAGCTCTCTAATCTGGAAGATCCCGCCATCACGAATGGAAACCGAATGATGTAAGGTGTATGTTCCATCCAACCAAGTGGTACCTGAAGGCCCATCCCCAGTTCTAGGAGATAGTAAAAGGGTTCCCTAGGCAAAATCTACTACCTCAAGACACAGGAAAACTCAAGACTAAACTACACAAGTAAAATACATAACAAGAAGGTTACATTGCTTCCAGAGTTAAAGAATCAAATACATCAGCTAATCAATTAAACCCTTGCATAAGAGGAGTGTCATCACAAAGTTGCATGGGTTACCTTGGCACCACTTTGTGTGTCGCCCCCCAGAGAGAGCCACTTCCCTACTGACAACACAAGGAACTAATCCATAACCCAAGGGTAATGACAATGCACAAACGAATATTAAATCCCAATCCAAAATATAAGATGCAACATATCCCATTCGTAGTAACCAGGCGTTTAACTGAAACTCAATCAAGTGCACTACCCAAGGGAAAAAAAGGTTTGAACCATAAAACTTAACAACCCCCTCATAAAATTACAACATCTGGAAGACTTCAAATTCACGACTAACCAATTTCCCCAAAAATGTAAACAAAAATAATCATAATCTTAAATAGGTAACTCATGCTGAAAATAAATCTATTGGTCAATAGGATTTCCTAAATCCAATTTCCATTAAAATACCATAATACATTGTTCGAAATAAACTAACTTAATACAATTTCAATAATAGACAATAGAAGAAAATTAATTCTAATTGTCTATTTCAATTTTCTCAATTTCATTTTAATAAAAACCAATTTTCCTTTTTACATCCATATAATATATATATATTTTTAAAAATCATTCTGTTATGAAAATGTCTAGTTTTTGCATTTGTATGCACTCATTAGAAAAAACATTATATATATATATATATTATTTAAAATTTTAAAATTAATTACTATTTCCAAAAAGCATATAATTAAATATATAAATATAAAATACCATATTAAAATCCATAAATTATAAATCCGCATTAAAAAAAATTAAAATCAAAATCGAATTTAATGCAAAGGGGCAGACGAATGTTTTTAAAGCCATTAATAATGGTTGGGTCAGCTGCACATGGCCGAAACCCCATTGTGGGGGGGTGTGGCCACTGTGGGGCTCACAGCGTCAGCTCTCCCCCAATGGGGAGTCAGCAATGGGGGTTAGCCCAGCGCTCCCCCACCTATATAAAACATTTTTATTTTTTTTATAAAGCCTGCAAATTTATTTAAAATTCAACGTACGATTTTCGCAATCCGTTTTTTTTTAAATATAATTTTTTCCAGAACCAATTTCTATAGGAAAACTTCTCAAAAATATAAATTTATACATATATTTTTATATGTATATGTATTTATCAAAATACATACATACATACATACATATATATATAAGTCAACATGAATGTTTCAATCTGGTAAATTATTTTCACAAAGTTTTCTACAGGAAGTATTTACAAAATTTCATAGAGGTTTTGAATTTCCCAACCAAATAAAACTAATTGGGAAAAATAAAACAAAACAAAATCTTCTATAGGAAGATCTTTTCCAATTTTCTATGAATTTATCAAGAAGATTGAAAGCAATTCCTACATAGATTTTCCTAATTTCTTTATTGTTTTCCCTTTGGGGTTTTCTATTGTTTAAAAATAATTTCTATAGAGGCTCTCAAATTTCACTTATAAAATTTTCTACACGGTAAATTTTTCAAACACATAAAACTGTCAAATCTAGAAAATAAATTAAAGCTTCTACACAAATACTTCTTGTACAAGAAATCTTTCTAATTTGAAAAACAATAATAATAATTAAAATAACTTGTTTCCAGATGCTTGAGGAAATGAAATTTGAAGAAGAGCTTCACTTCCAGATTCCAAATTGCCAAAGCTTCCTCCAAAAAATATCACTTTCTAGAAAGATGAAAAACAAAAAACCTAAGCCAAAACCTTTCCGAGAACCTCTTTTTTAATTTTCAACAACTTCCCCTAAAAATATCTTATTTTCCATTTCCGTGATGTAACCTCCTTCCTCTTTTCTCTTTTCTCTTTCAGTTATTGCAAATATTCTCTTCAAGAATAAATTCTCAACAACAGTAATTAATTAATTTTCTAACACACGTGTCAAAATTAAAATATCTTTTAACCAACTCTTAGATATTTCCTCTTTTGATATTTACAAGATTTTATGAAATTTATAATTCAAATTTACATAATAATTTCTAAATAAATTTAATCCAGTTAATTTAATTACTTTATAAAATGAAGTTAATCAAAAGGATTAAATTACTTTAGAAAATAAATTAAATACAAAGCTTCTAACAACATTAATCAAAATTAATTAAATAATCACTAAAAATCATTAAAAGCATAAATTAACGTTAATTTCCCACATAACATACCTTGCAAAATAATTAAATAAATGACAAGGAAAACATGGACAAGATAACAACAAATCATATCGAAACAAGGACTGACGACACATTGTGACTAGGGTTGTGGTTTGACAAGGAAATCTCGTTATTATCTCCCAATCAACTATTCCACTAGGCAATGGACACACTCAAACTTGTGAATCTAGGTGGATTTGATGTCATGTACCTGCAATCCTGCAATGAAACATATGTTGTACATGTATATATATATATATCATGAATCAAACACATTGTGAAGAGAAAATTGCAAAATTATAGAGCGCTCGCAAGCGAGTGATGCAATCCTGTTCCCTTCACCAATACAGTGTCACATCAAAACTGACGAAATTAAAATATAAATTAACTACAGAGAGCATATATCAATATCAACTCAAATAAAAAACTATGCTAACTAGAAACCATGTCACAAAAAATAATTATCCATATAGTGTACCATCACATCAAAATATAAAAACCATCATCACTCCAATGTTAGTGATCAAATAACAACATAGTATCATGGTCTATCAAAGTAAAAGCACTGTCTGAAAACATAAGCAAATCGGAGGGGTGCTACATTTTCTATATGGAAAGGATTCACAAGATTCATAGGGTCTATGGAAAAATTGTGTGGGCTCTAAGATGAAATCCATGAATTTGGAGCATGAAAAAGGAACTACCATTCAATATGTTGCCACTTATTATGCTTGGAATAGTCATCATG
>VDFB02052932.1:0-32429 GCA_007258455.2 Sequoia sempervirens
CTCATTTGTATAATTTTACACAATTTAGTTTAGTCTCTTAGAGTTCTTATTTGTACATGTTCTTATAAATCAACTAAGTGGTTGGAAGTTATTTGTACATGTTCTTAGAAATCAACTATGTGGTTGGAAGTTGTAACTTCCAACCACCCATTTATTTTGGTGTCACCAACCTCTAATTATGCAATTAGAATTGATGACTTCCACTTCTAGCCATCAAATTGGAGTTGATGTCCTTTATTTATCAAGTTAGAATTGATAGCTTCTACATCTATTCTATTTAGGTATGCATATAGGGGATGTGTTTCATTGTAAATGAGAATGAGAAGAATGAATTGAGTGGCTATTATTATTTTCTCATTATTATGTTATTGTCTTTCTCTTAAATAAATATGGTACATAATTAGTTCTTAAGTATTGATGAAGGGCTACTCCACCCAACACCCACACATAACACAACAACATATATTAACAAAAAAAATATTGGAAGCAAAACAACCCACTTTTGATTTCTTTCAAAAAATAAAATTACAATGCTACAACCACACGGGCATATCTCACTACAAAGAAAACCAACTCTCTAATAAAACTCTACAATTCAGATCCACAATCTGCACTAATGGAGTCGCCTTTTGTAACCTTTGTTAACCCCTTTATTTTTCACCAATAAGTGCCTTAGAATATTTTGGAAGTGTCACTCCCTTTTTTTTTGGTGCCTAAAGGTCTCATCATTCATTTTCCCACCCAGGAAGATATTTCATCTAAAATTTGATTTTTGGTAGCATAGCTTCCTAAAGCCATAAATTTTGACTTGGAAAGCTCCCAAAGAGATATACAACAACAAAATGATTTGAAGATCATTTCATCCAATTTTCTAGTTTTTTCAAGGCTTATAAGGGCTTCAAATTTGAGTTTGAAATTGTATTGGAGAAAATTCTTGAGATGAAAACTTAAATATCTCCCAAATGGTATAGGATATTGAGATGATTCTTTTGCCATTAGATTCATTTTTCAATTCTTCTCCTTGGGGTAAAATTTTCAGATCAATACGTGCATGTTTATGCCACTTACTAAAAATAGGAAGTGTTTGTTTTTGGACTTGTCAGAATTTTGACTCTCTTACACCTCTTAAGTGTCATCATGGGACCCAAAACAACTAATGAAAAATAAGGATACACAATTTTTTGGGTGATGCAAGATTACCCTTACACCACTAGATACTCCTACATCAAGTATTTGGTTCCTAGATAGTTTATGTGTGATAAAAATAATATACTATTATAGTTATGGGGTAGATCCACAATAGTGTGTCTATTTGTGGGACATTAAAATTTGCATGGATAAGGAGGAAAATTTTAACAAACACCTTCGTTTGAAGGTATCTTGATTCAAAGGTGACTACACAATCACTTTTGAATGAAGGTAAACCTTCATTAGAAGGTTTTTAATATTTAAATATTATTTAAGTTATAGAAAGAACCTCATTTGAAGCTGCCTTTGAATGAAGGTCCTTGGATACCTTCATTTGAATTTTCTTCAAACTAATGCCCTTGGATGGACCTTTCTAGTTTGGTGCTTAGATTTTCCTCAAAAAAAAAAAAATGAACCTTAGGTTGGATGAGAAAATAGAATCAATGTGATAAAAAAAAATATGTAATACAAAATTACAAAAAAAAATCTAAACACAGGATATTGATGTTACTAATCTATATTTAAAATATTATAATTTAATCCTTTTTATAAAAAAAAATGTGATATGAAATAAGTTTCACTTTTTTTAAAAATGGTTAACTATAAAAAGTTATTAAAAACTACATAAAAACTTTCACAAACCAATTTTAAATACACACACAAAATCTCAAAAATTGCTATTCCACATCATCTACAAATTATTAACAATAAGTTTGCTACAAGTGGCATAAGGTGAAAATTTGGTTTAAAATATCAATTTTAATGTCCCACTTTGACCAAAAAGTGGAACACACTATTGTGGGATCACATACATGCAAATATTACATATCATCAAATCATGTTTTCTTAGACTAGTAAAAATTCTATTATGAAGAATTGTTTATAGACATTTTGGTGATCTTTAAGTGGTTTTTTTGCAAGTAACCTTATTTTGGAGGCTTCCTAGGAAAATTTTGAATATACCATGGTGATTGAGACCCTAAGAATACTAGGAGTGACTATCAATTCATCCAATCTAAATATCTTCCTAAAAAAATATTTAAAAAAATTGTAGCATTTGGTTTGAGGAAATGTTACATTTTTTTGTTTAAGAATTCAAAAAATTGCAATGTTTGCATAAGTATTTCTTGTAGAACTTGCACAAGCACTATGTAGTTGTTACACAAGTGTTGTACAATTTCTTTCACAAGTGCCAAAATAGTTCCCAAACACCATCTATTAGAACCTCCCACCATGTCTATACAACAAGTCAATGCACTATGGCACCTCCATTAACATTGAGTTAATAGCATCAAGACACACTAATGGCATATCATGTCACCCTATCACACCAACATCTAACATCAGCATTGCATAGGCACACTATGTCATCATACAAACCACCTTGTGGCACCTATTCATCTAAATATACATGATGTTATCAGTTCATGAATTTCATTCAATAGATCATACTTTCTAATATCAACATGGTGTCATGTTGACATCATCACATGATATGGAATGCCTTACTTGTAGGGATTAACATTTTAGTTTGACACTCGAAGTTTGGAGGGCTCATTTGGACTCCAATCTAGGTAAAGATTTTTGTACTCTAGTTGTTTTTCCACATCTATGCAATGGAAAAATCATTTTGTAGGCTTACTCCTAATTTTTAAAATTTTATTTTTAACAAATATTTGTTGAGCAATTCTTAGATTTGGAACTTCTAAAGATTCTTTTGGGATTAGACAAAGTATTTATTGAGCATCATTTTTAAAAGAATCTTTTGTATGTGCTTCATATAGGTGAATTTTATTTTTCCTATTCTAACTCAATAAAGCTTATTCAATTCATAGTTATTTACTTGTAACTGAAATAACATTTGATGTATGTACTATATATTTGATATTGAACATAGTCATGCCAAATTGAATTCAAATAAAATTTCACACATTTTTGAGGGATTTTTATCATGTTTTATAATTGTAAACTCATAAAACCTATATTTACTTTAAATCATTGGAATTATTAATCCTAGCAAGAATACACAAAATATTACTATAACATGGAGTCTCTTCTACCCTATCTCCTTGGTTTGATATTTAATTCAAGTGATATTTGAAAAAACTATATGGTCTAATAATAATAGAGTTTATGAACATATGTATCTCATATGTCTAAGAAGTTATTACATCACATAGAGCATAGTTTATATAAGTCAAGAGTGAAATCTAAAATAGAAAGTGAACAAACAAGATATAAATGTTTGTATACAAAGTAATACAAAACAAATTATTCCTAAAAATAAAGTGACAAGTTAAGGTAGGTGTTGAGTCTAATAATAGAATATAGTTAAACATATTAATAATAACATGATATGAGCACATAATAATTACTACAAATAAAAACTTATTACGCACTACTTAAGTAAGCTTATCTAAATTCAAGTTGAAGTCTTGTAGAGGTTGTTGGAGATTGCTGGTGTTGTCATTGGTGTCAACCCCTAGTGTGGAGATTGTTGAAATTATTGCGTGTTGCACTATGCTGTCATTTGTATTATGGTTTGATGCCAACCTCTAGTGTATCCCTGATGAGAAGGTGTTTTTGGTGTGGTTGATTTATTTGGTTCACTTGGTTTCCAAGTGCTTTTCAGAAAATTTGAATAAAAGGGTGTGCAATGTGACAAAGGTGTGTTCTGTGTTGTGCTCTGTATTTATTCATGATTGAAGATATTCTTGTATAGTTTGGACGTGATGATCAAAGGTGTTTAGAGATGTTATATCTAGAGTTTCGGGTTTTGGATCATTCTGTAGTTGAAGATGTGTTTGACAGTGTGCATGTTTGTGAAGAAGGATTGTTTGGGAGAAATGATATTGCTCCACATTTCTTCACATTGTGGTTTCTTGTCTTGTGGACTTGGGAACATACTAATATTTTCTATAACTTCATTCCCTTGAAGCTTCTAGTGTTCAACTGTTTCACAAGTCTAGATTCATAAGTTGTGTTTTGTGGCAGTGTGGTTGGATGCACAAAATGACGGTGCTCTCAGTTACATGCGGTTTTGGTAGTGTTGCAGAATATTTTGATGACGCTGTAATATTTTGGGATGTTGTTTAGATGTTGTGAAGTGTTGCTTTATGTTCTGCATGTTGTTTTCAAACTTGGAGAGGTGTGTATGTGGTTGCTTGTTAGTGTTAGTATAGGTTTTTCTGACTTGGGTGCTAGCACTAGTTGTGGAGATTGTTTGTTGTTTGTGGAAGCATGATGAAATGTGTTGGTGTAGATTTGGGTCATAGTTAACCCTTTGCATGGTCTTCCTTCACTTCTTTCCACCATTGAAATGTTTGGTGCCAACCTATTTAGTGGTTGCGCTTTTGAGGTGCATACATTTCATTGAGGCCGACCTTAAGGAGTTTTTTGAGGTCATAGATAGTATAAATGCAAGGTGAATTATTGGAAATGTTGTACAAGTGTGCGAGATGCGAATTCTATCAAGTATGGTGATCCGAGTGTGAGCTTAAATTCCTATGAATCTAGATGCAATGAGCAGAAGGTGTCTACATTTCAATGTGCTTGAAGTTGTGCTTGAAGTTGTTGGAGGCAGTTCAAGCCAAAGGTTACAGATGCAATAAAGTTGTAGTGGTGGATCTTCCTGTTGCTCTGAGATAGTGAATCTCTCTGTAATAGTTTCTTCTATCTTCTTTCTTTCGGATAGTGATTCCTTTGGGCAGTGAGACCTTGGTAGTGAAATTAATTGTATTTGGTGTTGCTATTCAGATATATGTGAGCTAATCCTCATCATGGTTTTTCCCTGCTTAAGGTTTTCTATGTAAATCTGGTGTTCTATTACATTTAGTTGTGTTTGCATTGTTGTTTCATATGTTTACATTATGGTAATACTTAATGAGGGTTTAAATGTTGATAAGGGTTTAAAATTTAATGAGGGATTGAATGTTTTAATGTACAACTGATTCAACCCCCCTCTCAGTTGTCCCATGCATCTAACAAAATTTAATATGAACATGTAAATAAAAACAAAACAACACTAGTTAGAAAATATAAGACATCTAACTTAATGTAAACACAAAACTGATCTTTATTTTTAATAATAATTAAATTATCAGCACTTTATTTATCTATATATTTATACTTAACTAAATCAAAATTGTTAAAAAATAACTTGAAATATCAAATCTATATTTATACTTATAAATAATTAATCTAGTAATACAAAATTAAAAATTAAAAATGAAATCAATTAATTTTGTTAGAATAACATTGTCCACCTATAATTTTATAATCATAACATTTTTTCCATTAAATTAATTACACTTCGTCCCTCATTTTAGTTATTAAATTTAAAAGTCAACCCTATAACCTCAAATTACTAGCCAAACGTCTTACTAGCCTAATTTATACTCTACAATTAGACATATGCTTATAGAAATTTTATATTTACCAAATTGGCAAATGTATAATATTCAAACATTTCAAATTATATAAAACATCAAAATATTTGTATCCTAATACTACATACGATAAAGGCCTTATGTATAGGTACAAATCTATCGCATAATACACATTTAAAGTTAAGATATGGTGTAAATATGTGCAATAAAATATATTGCAATAATAATTCTTCTATTTTAAGTAATGTTTTCTTAGTTTTTAAATCTTAATGTAAAAGTGAAAAAGTGCATATATATAGGGTGTTTTAAGTATATTGATCTAATACATAATTTTGATTGATTTGAAACTTTCATTGATTTCAAAATTAAATTTATATTTAAAAATAGAATTGTATAAAAATTCAAAACATTTTTAGATATTAAAATATTCTTTCCTATGTCCAATTCAAGAGTCTAAGTGTGGCCTTCACCTAGTTCATGGGTGCAAGTAAAACCTTTACCTAGTTTAGGTTTGTAGGAGTATTCTCGACCTAATTTAGGGCCATAGTGTGGAATTAACCTTCTTTTAAAAACTTTAAAATTAATTATGGCTCTAGATTAAGTCAAGCCAAACTAGTCACTATGTGTCAACTCTCATTCCAAAAGGCTCAAGTAATAGGACATTACCCCTAATTCAATATCCATCTTCGAGCATCATCTAAGAACCACTCACTAAAATACTTCATATTACTCAAAAATCACTCATATTCATATCATAGCATATTCCACATCATTCATTTTGATTATATTAGCCTTCACATCAATAAATACCAAAACCTTAGTTCTTGCACTAGGTAACTTAAGCACTCATTATAATTTTTTCTTAAACCTTAAAACTCTCATTAGCATAAATACATCATAGTCATATGTATTTTTTTGATAAGATAAGAAGCATTTACAGGGCGCTAGACCCAAACACAAAAGGCCCCATAGGGAAAAATGTCAGTAGAATAAAAATAGAGTCAAAAGGTCACATGCCAGTGACAAAAAACCTACAACTAGCCAACAATAGAGTAATTTTTTTTATTTAAAACATAAAAACACAAAAAATAAAGGATCACCACACTACTTAGTAATATTTTCTCAATCCTCCTTGAGGAAGTTAAAGATATCCTGCTTCTAAGAGCTTGTACTAGCATCAATGTTCTTCTCATGCTTTTTTTATTTCTTCCTGAAGCTCAAACCTAAGAGTAACTATTGAGTGGTGGATGACCTTTAGAGTGAAGCAGGAATGATCACTTAGTTTTCTTTCTAGGCCACCCAACCAAGTCAACATAGTAGTGAATTCTTGGGTCCTCTTCGCACACTTAGAGCAAGTATCCTCTTTAGGTTCCTTAGCAGGGGTATAGTCCTTTGAATCACAATGCATGAAATTAAGCTTAGGGAACAAACTCGAACCTTCAAGTTCCACCTCATCATCCTCATCATTGTCCTCTTTATTTATAAAGTCCTCTTTATCCTCCTCGGATACATCACTTGAAATTCATCCACAATGATGTTGGGAATAGCATGGCCCGCCAGTTTGTGCGACCTTCAGACACTGAGGTTAGGGCAGTCAACATCCTTAGTAAAATCAGGCTCTCTTTTATTATCTTCATTTTCTGTAGTCTTGTTGGTTTCCTCATCATCATCTTTAGTACTAGTTGCTTCCATAAATAAATTACTCAAGGGTTTCTTCTTCTTGCTAGGAAAGTTTTTCAGTTTAGTGCTAGTACTTTTTATAGGACCTTTGGAGGGGCTATTTTTAAGCTCATAGAGACTAACAATAGCATATTTTTGGTTGAGGTCTTGAGTTGCAGGTTTGGGGGTTTGGATTTTAACTTAGGAGTGACATTCTAGGTAGGCAACTTCAACTTCCCTTTAGAATGGGGCATTGGAAGCTTCTGAGCAAGAGGGTTCTTGGGGTTCCCCAAAGGTAAAGAATCAAGTGAGGGTTCCTTGATAAGGCAAGCCATAATGGGCTTGGGGGGTAGAGGACCATATGAAAGTGATAAAGCTTAAGGATAAGCCCCTAATGGAGCGAGATAGGCTTCTTGTTAGTTTTTTTGCCACCATGTCAATGGCTTCTTTCACTAACACCTCTAAGGAAGAGAGAAAATAAAAAGGGAAGCTAATTATCACCTAAGTTTTCCTAAAGTAATTTAATAGGGGGAGGTGGTAAAAATTAAAAAACACTTAAAGAGACCTTCTAAAGTAATGTATTTCATCAACATAAAACATACCTTATCCCAAGGGTGGGGAAGTGTGTCCATATAATAGCCAGCATGTAGTTTAACCGAAGTTTATCCATACTTGAAGAACATATGCATGTTCTCCATATCTTGCACTTTTCTATGTCTTTTAAGTTTTTGGTTGTTGCAAGATAACCCCGTCACTTGAGCAATAACATCTTTTCTCACCTCAAAGGATATACCACCCATTTTTACATGCCTCTTACTTCATGTGTTGGAAAAATTTATAAAAATGTTTTCATCATGCCCAGTAAGGCTCTCCATGAATGGATCCAAACCACCTTTGACATAGATGTGACAAAGCAACGGGTCATTACAAAATTCTTCACATATGTTTCTTGTATTTGTTGTATTTGTTACTTCATATGTCTTCCAATTTTTTTTTTATCAAATTTGTTGAATTAATAGTGGAGTTTTACTAAGGTGTAAGGAGGGAAGTAATATGACTTTCATTTCTTAGAATAAAAAACTTGAATAGTATTATTTTTCTAGTATATATGGTTATGCACTTCATTTATATTAATTTTATGTAGTTTATTTTGATCTCTTAAGATTCTTATTTTTTCATATGTTATTCTTAAAATTACTTCCAATTTTTTTATCAAATTCGTTGAATTAATCAAGAGAGTTTTACTAAGGTGTAAGGAGGGAAGTAATATGGCTTCCATTTCTTAGAATAAAAACTCCAATGGTATTATTTTGCTAGTGTATATGGTTATGCACTTCATTTATATTAATTTTATGTAGTTTATTTTGATCTCCTAAGATTCTTATTTTTGCACACATTATTATTAAAATTTAACTAAGTGATTGTAAGTTGTAACTTCCAACCACCCATTTATTTTGGAACCATTCAATTTGAATGGGCTACTCAAACCTTTAGTTATCCAAGTGGAATCAATAACTTTCACCTCTATTTATCAAGTTGGAGTTGATAACTTTTACTTCTATTCTATTTAGCTATAAATATAGGGGGTGCACTTCATTCTAAATAAGGGTAAGAAGATTGAATGAAATAACTATTGTCCACTATTAATTGAGTTTTCCTCTTTTCTTTGAGCAAATAGGCTAGATAAATTAGTTCCAATTATTTAGCTCCTAGATAGATTATGCATGACTAAAAAGGATATAATATGAGAGGTAAATCTTACATAGCATTAATGTTGGTGCATATTTATTTTATTGCATTTATTTAATTAATTTATTACATATTTTCACCTAGGATAGGACAAGCTTGCTTAGGTAGGTTGCATTTGAATTTGTGACTTGTCCTTTTCTTATCTAGTGGAATACTACACTACATATCATTTATCTCACATTAGTTGTACATTCACATCTTTGGGTGGTGTATCATGTATACACCCACCTTATGTGCTCTTATAAACAATCTCATTTGTATATTTTCATCCTTACATAGAATATAATTATTCTCTTATTTTGGGTTTCTTTGTGCTTTCATTAGAGGTCCTTGATCTTTTTGGCTATCTCCAGAGCCAAATCTTACATGGTATTAATTTTTTTTTATTTTATTCTTGTTAGTATTTTGAGAGATCTAGGTTGCACATATTGTATTTTATTCAAAACTTGAGTATACCCTTGTCTTATATTGAATGATGATCTAGATAATAATAATTTTTTTATAGACATACCAAATTATGGAGGTTTACTTTTGTGTCTTTATATTATATATGTATTTTGGAGCTTCATGGAGAAAAATTGAACATGCCATTAAGTATACTTCATATAAGAAAGTAATTTTTTCCTTTTATTACATCTAAGTCAAACATAGGAGACTATATCTATAAGTGTTTGAAAGAAGGGTTTTATGTAGGACATCTATAGATCAATCATTATTTAGAGCATTTTAGAGTAAACTTGACCTTGACATTACATCTAGAAGCCCCAAACACCTATAGTTCAACTATTAAATCATAAAAATTAAATCATTTTTCTTCAAGACATTAAAATAATTCCCCTCCATTGTTTGTATGGTCATACTATCACATCATAAATCTTATAATTTTTTACAAGGATACACAAGTGTTGGTACAAGTTGTATTTAAAGATAAAAAATATATTAATCTATTTTTAAAATATTTTTCACATTAAAAAAAATTTAAAATATTTTTTAACAAATATATAGGGTATTGCAATACGTTATATAATTTGTAGAGAAATGGAGGTGCCACATGGTGTTGACCGAACCTTAGCCAAAAATATAGTGTGGTGGCTATATTATCATTGCCACTAGTAGTAATAAACACTACCACTAACTACACTCAGTAATAAATATAGTGTGGTGGCTATATTATCATTGCCACTAGTAGTAATAAACACTACCACTAACTACACTCAGTAATAGTAACAAATTCTACCATCATTGTAGCATTTTGATCGAGTGGCAACCCTTCTCAACTAACCATCGGTAGGTTATTAACATCAATACATCACCTTTTGGCCACTAGAAGCACACCACCACTATTTGGGGATGCTAGCTACAATTCTTGTCCATGGCCAAAGCCACCTCCTAAATTTAAAGTAGTTTCTTGCCGAATTCCATTGTTTAGTTTCAATTTATGACATCTACTAGTGATTTGGTATCTTAATGATATATTCTATTAAAATTGGGAATATTCCATATATAATTCATACTAATGTTAGAATTTCATCAATATGACATCAACAACTTTTTCCCTTTACTCTTGATCCCTCATTGTTGAAAATTCAAATAACTTTTCTTAGTCATATGAAGGCCTTTTTATTGGAATTTTTTATTTGGGCTATTTTCACATAATTCAAAATGATGTAGATATTTTTTAACTTTTATGCATATTTTTTTATGAAATTTAAAAATTCTGATAGGTGTTACTATATAGCTCCCATTTTGGGACCTTCAAGGCCTTGATTGGGCTCATATAGGTCCCTTTTTGGGTGCAAGTTTTTTGAAATTACATATTTTTTCAACTATTATGTAGTGGTGCTATGGGTTCATTTTTATTTTAATCTTAATCTATATTTTAAATTTTGATCCTATTGGGACTCAATTCTACAATGTCCTATTTTTCTTAAGTCCCTTCCCTTTTATGTGTATAACCCTTTTTGACACAAAACTTATGACCAATTTTTTATAAATATTTATGTAGGTATTAATTTGTGATATATTTTCCTTGGTGTGGTTATCTATCATCCCCTTGTGTGTTGGAAATTATCAAAATCCATAAAATATAAGTATGAGGGATTTTGATGGAATAAGAAAGGCTGCAACACCCTTAAAAAACCACTTCAATCCCTCTTTAAAATTCACATAGGCATTACATCAAATAGTTGGAAGTATTGCTCATAAAACAAGAAAACTTGGTTTGCACTTGCAAACCTGATATTGCAATGTAAAAACAAAGGATTACAAAAAAAATTCAGTCAACAAAAGACTGATGGATAGAAACATATGTCCATTTAATACCTGCAACAACTCTCTTAAAACCCTCTCACAATCGATTCTTCAAACAATGTAGAAATTGCAAACAATCCAACACAATCTTGGTGTGCAACTTGCAACCATTGCTATGCTTCAAAGAAAAATCTTATTAAAACTTATTTTCAGTCATAGAGGACTGATAGACAACAATAAAACCCCATACAAATATCACATAAGCCAATGAAATACATTGAAAAAATTCTCATGCTCAAACTATGTGAGGTCCCACAAATCTATGCACTCTCCAACACCTCTATTCCACCTACAACTCCTGTAACTTCTCACTAAAAGACTTATCAATCTATTTGCTATTATCAATCACTCCAAACCTGCAATAAAAAACATTTCAAACCCCCAAAATTGAGAACTAAAATCATGTATTTTCTCCTTTCTACAAGTAGATTTATGTCTCACAATCTTTAGTTATGCAACCTGCAACAAACACCCACAACACTCAACAAGTTCTAACCATGAACTTCCAATCTATTTGCTGCTGAAAATAGATCCTCACACTTGCAACATACAACAAATAGCAACCCCCATGGGATTCTACAACCTCTCTCCAACTCCCTTTCCACTTCTCCTCCCGAAAACTAAAAGCTACAGGAAGAAAAAATGCCTTCATAACTCCTTGTTGGAATGAAATTTTATTTCATTTCCTTCAAATTCCCATTTCCCCAAATTGGAATGACCCCTATCATGTAACTGCACCAAAAACATAAATTAAAACATAAAATAATGTAAAAAAATTAAATCCAATTGATTTTTCCATTCCACAAAAGTTGGGAGTTATGTTTGACTGCTCCTCCACTAGCTCCTGAAAAAGTAAATCCCAGAAAAAGAAGACCTAGGCACCCACCTCCACAACTTCTATTTTTTAGGGATTCTAAATAATTTTTTTAAAACACCTTTATTTCATATTCCAATACCTGTCATGCTTTTCTTGGCATCTTTGAATTCAAATTGCAAAAAAATTGTAATTTTGCATTATTTGCACTATGCCAATTTTGACCATTTCATAATGAGCTTGAATAAACATGAAATTAACCAAGATGAAATGAAATTCAACATCCCTCACATGAAATTAAAATTCATCTCACAACCTCACAAAAATTCAAATGCAAATTCAAATTCATTTCCCTTTTGGTTGATGTGGGATAGCCTGTCAACCATGGATGCTGCTGCATCAAATTTATGCTTAATTTCCTAAGTATTTTTTAGTGCTTTTCAAAGTTGTGGGATTTTAGAATTTCCTTTGATGTAATGCCTTTCACTTGTTTTGTAATTCCCTTTCCCATTTTTCTTATAAAATTCTCATGATTGGGGTATCATATTTCTTCCTCCATCGATATTGCTCCCATTGCATCACGATCCCTAATCATCAATAATTTCCACTAAATGCCTAAGTCCTTTATTTTCTACCAAGTCATCAATTTTAACCTTCCCAAAGTATCCCTTCCATATTTTCCCCACTATCTTGATCTTTTCCCTCAAATTTTTTCCTAAGTGTTTCAGACTTGGAATTCCTTCATTCTTTCCTTAACCCTTCAAAATCTATCAATCCCCTTGCATCCCCTTTAGATTCAAACTTATGTACTTCCCTGTCCCTTCATGCATCTTTCCAAAAGTATAACTTTCCTTATTATCTTGTTAGACTTTCCATTCATTTTCCTTAAGGTATGATTTCCTTAGTACTCCCAATCCCCAAATCTTGACGAATAAAAAGTGTATAATATTTGATGAGAAAGAAAGTAGAAAAGACTAAGTGTTGATGTTGAACCTTTTGAATGTTCAAGAACCTCTTGAACCTCTAACATTGTTCCATGGAGGCCAAAACCTCTAACCTAAAGACAATGTGTGAATGTGTGTCAATAAGTTCATAGTTTCTTGAATTTTTTGACATGGTTCTAGTAAGACCCAAATCACTAAAAAATTGAAACAAAGAGGGATGAAGTAGAAAGTAGCTAAGTTTTAAATGTCACATGATTTCTAAGTTTTCAATCCAGGTAAAAGTGTGACATAATTTCTTTTTATGCCAGATGATATTGCCTGGCTTTTCCTATGTATTTTCCTTTTCATATATTAATATATTATATATAGGCGTTACGCCTTTTACCTAAAAAAAAAGTGTGACATAATTCAATTTTTTCCATTTTGTCGACAATGTGACATAATTTATAAAAAGCAAAAAAACCCTAACATAACAAGTAAAGGGAAAATAAAGTGAATATTTTAATTATATAAAGGGCACCAATGAATAGTACAATGCCACTAACATAGTAAACCCTACTACCCTCTATAAATGTCCAAAATTCCATTAGTGTCTGATAACCATCTATAACCACCATATTTGATTTTGTAAGTGCCCAAAAAACACATTTAAGTTGAAAGAACACAAATTTAGGAAGTAAAATGAATGAAATGGGGCCATGCCCTAATTAATATGATAATTGATGTTGTAGAGTTTGATAATTCACATGTCATCTCCAAGCCACGTATTAAGAAAAAAATGTGGGCACATTTTAGCTACACATGGTCACATATAGAGTATATTATTTCTTAAAATGATGAAATGAAATGGGTGATCTTCTCACATTTCTAAGTTTGTTTACAGATCTTGAGAGGATATTTTCTACACAAAGAATTAATGTTAATAAAATTTTGAGCATGATGATCTTTCTAAAACTATATGACCACATTTCCTCTCTCATTTTTGAATACCTAGGCTCTATAGAGATCTCTAAATGCAATTTATTTCTCATTCTAAGGGTTGGTTGATCTAATTGTTTGTAGATGCATGGAATTTTAGTGTTCCAAATTTATTTTTTAGTTTTTCATTAGATTATTTTCTTAAACTTGTAGAGAGGTAGTTACTAAAGCATATAATTATAAATATATGTCCCTTTTGTCAATTGTTAGAATTTTAGAGAAATTTTTAGGTATTGAGGTGTAACAATATCTATAATAAAAATTGATAAATTTTAAAGTATTTTACTACATTCTAATTTTTTATTTGTAATGGTATTTTTATTATTATAGATGAATATATGCAAGTTTAGTGAAGGATTGTTTTTAATTAGATATGGTTGTTATTTATCATAACTCTATTGTAATTTATTCTTTACTATTTTAATGGTTGACTATGAATATGTGACCCAATAAGGTACTAGTATTGAAGACTTTTGACCCTCCATATACTTTAAAATTAACCAAATAATTCATTGGTAATTTAGGATTACAAATATATTTCTTTGTAGTTCATGATTTAGTAGTTAAACAGGGAGAACTATTTGTGAAATCCATTAGATTATCTATCCCTATTGATCATGTTAACTTTCATGCATATTTTACTCCTTAAAATAATGCTCATATCATCTATATAGAGGTCTTATGTGCAGATACTTATACTTGAATTAGTGACAAAATTTTGGGTCAAGTATTCATTTGGGTATAGATGCTTATTATTTTTGGTTTCTCATTTTGTTTGATTTAAATACCTATTACGGAATACATCTAGGAACATAATATATATTTTTGATTTAAATACCTATTATGAGATACCTTTAGTGAAGAAAAAGAAATTATTGGTTATGTTTTAGCAACAAATTCTATGTAGTGGATTATGTTAAAGGAAAAAAAATAGTACTTGGCAATTTGAATGTCGTGAGTTTTCACATGAAGTTCCTCAAATCTTTAAAATATGTATTGAAGTTGAAGAATTAGATTTGAATTAGGTTTTTTTTTCAATCATGGAGGAGTAAATCAACATTTTTTGTACAAATGGGTTGCATACTTTGGATGAACTAGAGAATTTACATAATTTGTACTAGCTTGAGGTTACAAACTAAACTTGATAAATTTTAGCTTGGAGTTCAAGAGGATATTCTTATTGATACTGATGAAGGGGGTGAAATATATCTTTGTTTTATGTTTTATTTGTCTTTAAACTTTGTCATTTCATAGTATCTTCTGTTGTTCCTGTCACCATTTTTTAATGAACTGAAGATATTTTTTATAAAATATAAAGGAAAGATAAAAACCTATGAATATATCAAAATCCTTTGATTGTTTATTGATTATCTCTATGATTTTGGTAGCAAAAAATGCTTAATGGATGGCATGAGGAAAAGGGCATCGGTGGAGTAAAGTTAAGGTCGTTCGAGGGTCATTTGTCATTTTGGTTAAATTAGTGTTGAGTTGCATTTATTTGTTTCAAGTTGTTGTGCCATTTTGAAACAATGGCAAAAGACTATAAGGTATTTTCGATTATCTTTTAAGATTGCTGGTCGTAGGCCGCAACAACCAAAAACTCTTATATATTTTTATCCAATAGTATTTATAAGTTTAATCGGTTTACAGTATCTATAAATATGTAAGTCAAGACTCAGTTTATATAGATGATAATAATATATTGATACAAACTTCTGCTCATGATTTAAAATACCATTATGTTATTTGGATGCATGTTGATTAGCATTGAGTAAATTATGTTTGTAAGCTTCATCACCTGATAATCGAAGAAGGCAGGGCCCACTTCCTTGGTTACTTGGTGATCACTGTAGTAGGAGTGCATTGTGTGGTAATAAACGTTTTAGCTTACATTCATTTTTATGTGATTGAATTAGTTTGTAATTATCTCTTTTTGTTGTTAGATGCATATGAGTTTAATTCAACGTGTTGTATTTTGTAAACATTGATCAATGTGATTATCAATATGTGTGAGTAAAGTTTAATGTGTTCCATTTCAATTCTCTCTTTTGATTATATTATGTTCTTAGTATGGAATAGTAATATTGTTTACTGTTAATCAGTTTATGTTGCATACTATTTTGATATAGGCTCCTGTCACAAAACCGACATGAGGTTTGAGAGCCAAATTTTAGAATAAACATTGACTAAGTAGCATTGCATCCATCCCCACCTACTTCATTAGTTTCATCCCTTAGGTAGATTTTCGTAACACCTTTCACAAGATTACGTTCCTGGATTGACAACTAAAGGATAAACTGAGGAAATTACCATAACATACCCAAGGACCAATCTAAACACATGTACCAACTTGATAGGGTCATGAGAGAAATTTATCAACCCATAGTTTAATCCAATCATTTTGGTTTCGTTGTCGAGGATCGGTGTTAAAGGCATGTTGGCCTGGTGAACTAAGTTAGGAGCATTGCACTAAGGAGAAAGTCTACACAATAGTCGACCTCGTTTGGATAACTACCCTTAGTTTGCTTTGTTGTAAGTCATATAGGTGCATGAATCGTAGTAGGGATAGTAGAGGGAGATTTGTTAAAAAGAATAAGGGGAGTAATACACAACCAGAAAAACTAGCAAATCAAAATCATTAATTAAGGGAGGCAGCTCACAACAAGAAAATTTGAAAACCAAATTACAACCATTAGTTTTGCATACATCACCTGAGAAAGAGTTACCTGAACCAGATATCGAGAAGTGTATTATTGAGTCTACCATTGTTGAGACCCCTTCTGGTATCCATCCAGAGTCTTTTGAAGAATTACAAAAGAGGGTAGCAAAATTATTTCAAGAATCTTACGAGTCAAGGGCTGGTCCATCCTTAGGAAATCAAAATCTATTCAAAACTTTCTTCACCCCTTGGGCATCCCAAGTCATGGCAGATATCAACAATAATAACAACAACAACAACAATAATAATAACAATGAGAGAGAATTAGGCAACAATAATCCGGTCACCTTTGAGTTTCCAATAGCACATCTTGAAGAAGATGCCCCTATGAAAAACATTCCTCATTCCGCTCTACCTATTTTTCAAGGCCTTTCTATTAAGGATCCTGGAATATTCTTATTTGAGTTTGATGTGTTGTGCCACAACTATGATTATTAGAGTGATGCATAGAATCTCAAATTGTTTCTAGCCATGTTAAAGGATGAAACATTACATTGGTTCATGAACCTCAAGAATATTAGAACATGGGAAGTCATGAAAAAATTATTATTGACCAAGTACTAGGAGTATTGTAAAAAAAAAGAGGTTTGGGACAAAATCTTCTGTATGACATAGAAAGAAGATGAGTCCATGGAAGATTACCTAAAACATTTCATATTCAGTTTTCATTAATCATGACAACCAGGGCTAACTCTTGATACCATTAAAATGTTGTTTCTTAGAGGAATAAGGGATGATACTATGGATGCATTAAACTTAATAGGTAAAGGTAATGTCTCTAAATTGAGCTTTGATGATATTTGTGAAATTTGCAAGAATTACTCAAGGTCTCAAAGTTCGGGGAGGAATTATGGAAGTAAGTTCTCTTCCTTGGGAAATAAAAGTATAACAAAATGTGAGATAGATAATCTACTTGAAGACCTCAAGACCAATTTATTAAATCATATGGGTAAACAAATAGAAACTTTGTATGCACGAAGAAATAAGGAGGAGGCTGAAAAAGCCTTAGCTGTCTTTTGTCTTGTTTGCCAAAAGAGGCATAGTGGTGAAGAGTGTCCATATAATAGAACAAAGGTATCTTCTTTAGAGGAAGCAAGTAGGGACACTACTTTAAAACATATTCCTATAGGGATGACTAAGGTAGACTACACAGATGAACTTGTTTACTTTATGGCCTAGAGAAGACCTTGGCAACCAAGAGCAATGCCCCCAACCGATTATCAAGTTGCACCCCAAAATCCTTTTCAATAGAATTATTTCTGAAACCAACCTGGATGGTATGGAGGTTGGCAGAAACCTCCATACTACCCCCAGTGGTCACAACAATACCCGCCTACTCCACAATCATGGAAAGAAGGGCGAGCACCACCACCACCTTACCCACAATATCAATCATTCCCTCTGTATCCACCACCTCCAACAATAAATCCATATCAGAAATCCCATCAACTCTTTCCACCGGTCTTGTCACCTAATCAACCATCTAGCTCATCTCAACCTCCAAAATCCACACCAATGCCCGTACAATCGTCACCAAATCCAAATAATAAGGTGCCATAATTGGTTTATAATAATGAAGTGGCAGGATTGCCAACTTACCCTATCAATGCATTAGAGATTGATGGTGTACACCTAAGGCCAGGGAAGAACCTCCAAGGGCCAACCATCATAGAGGTAGAAGATTCTCTAGCTAAGCCAAAGGAAGAGAAACCAAAGCCTCCATTTCTAGATAGGTTGCAAGAGCGACCAAAACAACAGGGAACATCTCAACCTAATTTTGATTTTATGAATGAATTACACAATGTTAACATTAAAATTCCTTTGTTACAGGCTATTCAAGATGTTCCGATGTACACTAAAGAAATCAAAGAACTCTGTGGGAGGAAACAATAGAAGAAGTAGGACCCCAAGACAGTCCAAGTCATTGGACAACTCACAAACTTGATGCTAGGGAGAATCTTTGTTCCTAAGTATGCAAATCTAGGAAGTCCAATTATTAAGGTATGTATTGGTGATGTAATCATTCCAAATACACTTGTGGATCTAGGAGCAACTATAGATGTAATGACTAACGAGACTAAGGAGAGGCTAGCCCTTCAAGGAATTAGACCTACTCCAATGGTCTTGCAAATGGTTGATCACTCCCTCGTAAAACTAGAAGGTATGATTGAAGATATCATTATTTCTATTCAATCTTGGGAGTATCCAACATATTTCATGATTTTGCAACCAAAGATTAAGCTGGGGGGATACCCCTTAATTCTAGGCAGACCTTGGTTAGCTGTTGATAATGCCTTCATTAATTGCAGGTCTGGAAACATGGTGATTTCAAATAGGGAGCAAATGAAGCAATTAACATTGTACCCTCCAGCTCAACCATTGTTGGAAATGGAGGATCCATTATGGATCAACAGTGATTTTGAAGAGTCTTTACCTATTTTGACAATAGATCAAAGTAGGGAATTTGAAGATATTTTAGAAGAAACTATTATTAATCATTATTTGCAAAATTATTATTTGGTTGATAATGTTCTTGAGACAATGATTTTTCCTACGGGCATAAGTGATAATTGATCATTTGGAAACTTTCTGTTAGTTAGTAGCTCACAGTCTATTCAACATTTTATTACTTTGCATCAATTATTGCCATATACTTGCATATACAGTCCATTTTTTTTATATCTAGAAATTATGACCCATCTTCGTCTAATTCACAACTACTTGTTGTAGATACCCCTATACAGTCCCACATTATTCAAATCCTACCTGGTAAAACACTTAACATCAATACCAATTTGAATGCCTCCCAATTAAAAGAACTACTTGAGATGTTGTGTGCACACAAAGAATCCTTTGCTTGGGATTACCAAGACATGATAGGTATTCATCTTGCTACCTGTACACACCATATCTATATAGAAGAAGGGAGTAGACCTGTGCGACAACCCCAAAGAAGGTTAAACCCAGTCTTATAGGAAATAGTTAAGGATGAACTTCATAAGTTGCTTAATGTAGGATTTATTTATCTGATATCAGATAGCCAATGGGTGTCCCTACTTGTAGTAGTTCCTAAAAAGAATGGAAAATGGCAAATATGTGTTGATTATAGGGCCCTTAACAAGGCCACCAAGAAAGACCATTTCCCACTTCCTTTCATTGACCAAGTTTTAGACACCCTAGCTGGGAAGAAGTTATTTTCCTTTCTCGATGGATTTAGTGGATATAACCAAATCTGTATTGCCCCGGAAGACCAAGACAAAACTAATTTTACCTTCCCATGGGGCACATTTTCCTATAATGTCTTACCTTTCAGATTGTGTAATGCACCTGCTACTTTTCAACAAGTTGTTCTAAGTATTTTTGCTGATTTAATTCATGATTGTGTAAAAGTGTATATGGATGACTTTACTGTTTATGGTAACACATATGATGAATCTAAGAAAAATCTTGAAAAATTGCTTAAACAATGTATTGATACTAACCTTTCTTTAAGTCATGAAAAATGTCACATTTTAATGACTAAAGGAATTGTTTTAGGCCATTATATCTCTTCAAAAGGAATTGAAGTGGATCCTAAAAAGGTAATGTGAGATAAGGGAGATTCGCTACACACGAGTCTCTTCGTTCTCAAGAGAATCCCAGGGAACAAACTGCCCTTATCCACCTCAACATAAGCTAAATGAAGAAATTGCAAAGAAAGTGTATACAGATTAATTATCAGAGAAGACTACTTCAAAATCTAAGAGAGTGAAGCTTCTAGATTTCTGCCTTCGACAAGGGGGCTCTTGGCCAAAGGACGACAACGTGGATTTAGGACACCAGCGCGGCGCGTTGGAGTCCAAATGGCGTGTTGGCATTCCAAGCGACAAAAATCTCAAGACTCAGGCAGGAAGACCAGGGTTTCACCTTCTAACTTAGATCTGAGGTTTGTTTGAAAGAATAACAAAATAAAGAGTAAAAACTAGAAGAAAACACGAGGAGAGCCAAGGAGGAGCTTACAAACAACCGAACGTTCGAATCTTCACTCCAAGCTCCACTTTAGTAGCCTACACACAAGATGAATGAGGGAAAATGTCAGGGTTGTATAGGGGCTTGCTGAAGTCAAACCCTCACTTTGGTGTTCCCACCTCCATAGACAACCAAATAGATAGAAAGAGTGTAACCAAAATGGAAAAAAGGAGTGGTGAAAGCAATCCCCACTTCAAGAGGAGAACCTGCACCACCAAGTAACAATTTCAAAAGAGAGATCTAATCTATTCACAAATAGAAAAGAGTGAGAGAGTGTTACCAACAAGCCGCGACCCCCTCTTAAACACACATACACACCATTAAATGCTTGCTAGAGAGCTTTGGCTATTGGAGGGACCTCATTCCGATAGAGCTTCACTTGTAGAAGTGTTGTTGTTGAGAGTAGAAGTGATTGAGAAGTGAAGTCAAGTTGGAGAGAAGCTTGAATGAATGAAGGAACCCCCAAAATGAGAGAAAATGAGGGGTTTTGTTGCATGCAAGGGCGACAAAGAGCCGTTACACCTGAGGAATTGGCTGTAGGGACACATTTCAAGAGCCAAGATTTGAGATTCCCTATTTCAAACTCAAAAAACTACCAGAATGCTAGTGTGTCGCGCAAATGTTCGCATGCTGCACAGGCATCCAAAACACAAGTTTTCAGGAAATGTGTCACTGGGCTACTGTTGCTTCACCATTGGACCACATGGAGCTAGAATCATAAAATTTTGACCCATGGGGTTTTTTCCATTAATGCATTTAGGTTTCATAAATGCTAGGTAAAGTGCTAAAATATGGAATTTCCCCTAGGTGCAATTTTGCGACATTATAGGTGGAATTTCCTGTGCCTACCTCTCCAAAGGATGTGCATAGTTTCCTAGGACATGCTGGTTATTACAAGAGGTTTATTCAAAATTTTAGCAAGATCGCCTCACCTCTCTTTGTGTTGCTAGGGAAAGATGTAGATTTCTCATGGACACCCAAATGCCAGCAAGCCTTTGAGGAAATCAAAGGTAAAATTATAACTACACCTGTGCTGCGAGTACCCAATTGGGAACTACCATTCCATATACATACTGACACATCAGATAATTCTATGGGAGTCATCCTTGGAAAAAAGGAAGACACTCTCTTTTACTCTATCTACTATATCAGTAAGAATTTTACTGGTGCTGAGGTAAACTATACTGTCACTGAAAATGAATTCTTGGTTGTAGTTTATGCAATAAATAAATTACGCCACTATATCATTGGATACAATTTTTTTGTGTATACAGATCACTCTACTATTAAATTCTTGATGAAAAAACCTGTTGTTACAGGATGAGTGATTCAGTGGTTTCTTCTCTTGTAGGAATTTAACATTAGTATCCTTGACAAACCCGAGCGAGAGAACGTAGTGGTCAATTTTCTCTCTAGGTTATAGGATGAAGATGAACCAATTCCAGTCAATGATGCCTTTCTAGATGAACATCTCTTTGCTATATCAGCAAAAAGTCCATGGTACGCTGACATGGTGAATTACCTAGTTACTTGCAAATTTTGACCTCATTTCTCTTTGAGGGAATGCCGAAAGTTGGTTGGACTTAGTGATGATTACATGTGGATCAATGAATTGCTCTTCTGATGTGGCCTTGACAACATCATGTTTCGGTGTGTGCCCGAAGAAGATGTCTTCAACATACTTCATGCATGCCACACATAACCTTGCGGAGGACATTTTACCACTCAGAGGATTTCCCAAAAGATTTCAACTGTCGGCTACTATTGGCCTACACTCCATAAGGATTGTTAAGTGTTATGTTCAACATTGTGATAAATTTCAATGTATGGGTCAACCTACCCACTTTGATGAAATTCCTTTACACCCCCAATTATCCATAGAACCATTTGAAAAATGGTGGTTAGATTTCATAGGATCCATTAATCCTCCTTCTCAGAATAAAGAATAAATTTTGGTCTATAAAGATTATGTCACTAAGTGGATAGAGGTAGTATCCTTAAAGCATGCTAGGGATACTAAGGTTTCTAACTTCTTGTATTCAAATATTTTTACTAGGTACGGTGTGCCTCGAGAAATTGTCATGAACCAGGGAGCACAGTTCACCTCTAACTCGATTGCTGCATTGGTACGAGAATATGAAATCAAGCATCGAAAGTCCTCTCCATACCACCTGCAAGCCAATGGGAAAGTGGAAGTAACCAACTGAGAATTGGAAAATATTCTCACAAAAATAGTAGCATTTCACAAGAAAGATTGGGTAGAATGACTTCCCGAAGCAGTTTGGGATTATCACACAACTTGGAAGACAACCACAAGATTGACACCGTATGAGCTTGTCTATGGCAAGAAGGTTGTCTTACCAATTGAATTTGAAGTGAAGACTGTCTACATCGCTCTTTAGCTCGAGATGAGTCTTAGTGAAGCATAGATAAAGAGACTTGCTCAACTCCATTCTTTAGATGAAATGCGTCGGGAGGCCCTTCTTCATGTAGAAGTGGTGCAGAAGAAAAGAGCGCATTGGCATGGTCGCTTCATTTGGTCACAAAAATTCCAACCTTGGGATTGGGTGTTACTTTATGACTCTTGGTTCCAAGACTTTAAAGGGAAGTTCCATACTCGCTAGCTCGATCCTTATGAAATTCAGACTATATACGATAATGGTGTTGTTAGACTGTGCACTATGGATTCTGCACGCATGACTCTTCTTGTTAATGAGCATCGTTTGAAACTTTACAATTGACCCCTTTCAAAAGAAACATTTGTTTGTCCCTTGATGGAGGAACTGACTCTTGTTCCTCCCCCTTCTTCTGAATAATGATATGGTAAAAAAAACAACAAAAAAAATGTAATAAAAGATCCAACAATGAAAACTTTCAGGTGTTGTTGGCCAATTAATATTTGAAAATTGGATTATGGTGGATATTAACTGTAAAATAAACTTAGCAAGTGAAAACCAGTTTTTCCAGCACCTCTAAGCAGTGGCAGGTTGAAAACCGACATGCCGATGATCTGTTATCATGATTTAAAAATTAAAAAAAGAAAAGAAAAAACAAACAAACAAAAACAAAGGCAGACAACCCTTCCTTCCTATCCCTTTTGTGCCACGACCTACTTTCTGATTTGCATTGCAGTTGTTTGTTGATGGTGTGGGATGACCAGGATTTCATCTTCGTTCCTTGGTGTTTCCTTTTGTTCTTCTCCATGCCATTGCCTTTTTTTTTGGGTTCCTATCACTTCACGGTATGTTACATTATACAAGCTTCCTATGTGACTTGGTTCTTGTCTTCTTTTGGCCAGAAGCCTTTGTCACTTGGTTCTATTTTCTTCCACTAGGTGGTGCTTGCTTCCTCAGTGGTTTTTTTGGCCCTACACCTAACATCTGGTGCCTAGTTTCTACCACTGATTGCACTATGATCATTTTTCATGGTCTACTCACACGATTTTTCCACCTACTTTCCAGGGTATCATGCATTTCTAGTTATCCCTTCACCACACTCATTTCTACATGTGGCAGGACATCATCTGTACTTCACATAGGTTTTGTTATTCATGCTATCTTGGCTGTAGTTTTGATGATGTATTTTTTTGATACACCATCTTGTCATCCCCTTGTGGCACCTTCGTTCCACCAATGACACTTCTAGGCTAGAAGTTTTACATCGGCCCAGAAACCATTTTCCTTCGGCTCCATTTTCTATTTTTCTGTGCTTGCTTCCACATCACCATTTTGTACCATTGACGGTCATTGGTATTGGTATATCTTAATTTTTTTCTTTTCTTGGTTATTTTATTTAATATTCTTCTTTTTATTTAATGTTTGGTGACGTAACCCATGGACGGGTCACACGCTTAGCTGGGGGGGAGTTGTCATGTCATAAGCCATGTCATGTTTCTTCTATATGCAAAACATCACATCATATTTATGCCATATCCTTCCAAGTATTCCGTAATCTATTATCACCTGACCTCGCTTATTTAATAACATTATTACTTGCCATTCACCGGTGTAACCGTACACTACCATAATATATCGATGTAAACCATTCTTTTTAAACATTGCAACCCACCTTCTAAATTTAATTACTAGTTAACCTCTTACCATTTAGGTTACATTAGATATCTGCATACTGCTCCCAACACCTATCCCTGTCAGTAGCAATTTCTGCATTTGTTAGTGATTTTCATTTGCAAAGTTATTCTGGTTGCGAAAACCTCCCGGTAGCATCATGGTAGGAGAACATCGTCACCATTTTGAGCCTCCAACCATGGATGAATTGAGGCTGCTAGAAGCTATTGAGGCCTATAATATTTTCAAACAAGTAGGATGGGATGTGTATTTTAAGAGGTTAAGGGGGTATGATGAGAGGATTGTGCGAGAATTTGCAATGACTTGCCATAAGAGGGAAGCAAAATTTCATGGTTTAACCATTCCTTTCTTAGTAAAATCCGTGGCCGATATTTTTGGGTTTCCACTCACAAGGGAGAAATATTTTCCTGATCATTCCAAGCATGTGACAGACATTGAACCTTTATGCAAGAAGTTTCTGGAAAGAGGGGAGGTTGTTGAAATAGTCACTGGACAAGGTACAAAGTTATCCTCACTTCCACAGCCCTGGGATGATGTAGCAAGGTTTATCATCTAGTACATAACCTACGAAGGTAGGTATGTATACATTTATGCTAAATAGTTTCGACTTATGAATCATCTACGATGGGGTATGCTTGTGAATATGCCATTCTTTCTTTCTTCTTCTGTAAATTAAATGCGGAAAGCAGTTCAAAAAGGACAAGAAAATTCATTAGCTCATCATGGACTCATCAAACTGTTAGTTGTGAGAGAATTAAAAATACTTTCTCCTCTGGGGGATCGGGATTCATTTCTTGGTGATGATACCCTAGACAACTCCATTGAGGAAGATTCTCTTGTCACTAAGAACCCACCTAGTACTTCCAAAAATGAGGAGTCTGTTGGCACTGAGTCAAATAAGGATAGTAATAATGAAAGTTCTTCAGGTGAGCATATTGAAGACTTGGGGACAAAAGAAGCCTCTGATGACTCTTCTAGTCCTTCGAAGAAGAGGGTTTCCAAGAAGGTTACCAAGCAAACCCTAGCCTCATGTAGCAAACTAGTCAAAAGTTCCCGAGTTACCCCTATGAGTGGAAAATCAGTTAAGACTAGCACACCAAACTGTGAAACTAGGGGTAAGCGGAAAATGCATAGTAGGACATCTTGAGTTGAAGTCTCCCCTATTTCTTCAAAGAAACAAGTCTCAATTTATTTTGGTGATAAAGAGAAATCATCAACTAAAAATAAATCACCAGCTAAAGAGACATCGACAACTGCTACAACAGAAAAGTTGGAGAATCTGGCAAATGTAGCTAGCAATGTTCTGGGTCTTGGAAAACTAGAAGAAATGGATGATTGTATAGTCCTAACCATTGTACATCACATAAATATAAGGTTAGGAAATGCTTCTAGAGAGCTAGGAAGGAGTAACAGAAGGAAGACAAAAAAAGAAATTGTGACTATTGATAAAAATAAAAATGGATGTGAGCAAGAGGCCCAACTCCCTCAGTCCAGTCCTCCAGTTTTAGAAGGGGTGTTAATAACTACAGAGGAAGGAAAAATAATGGAACCCTTGAATGAACTTTCATAGGGTATGGAAGAAGGATTTGTGTCACATGGGGAGGATGTTCATGATGACACTAACATTCAACATTTCCAAACTAAACTGATGGATGAAGACAATGTCAACTTACCACACTTTATAGAACAAAGGACCACTGAATTTTCACCCCAAATGGAAGAACATGAATTGAATATGTCAGTTGGAAATGAACAAGAACATATGGAAGCACCCCCAACTAAAATCCAAGAGGAAAAGGAAGAATTCAAAGAAGTAAATCCTTTGTTAACAAATGAGGAAATTTGTGGCCTACAAAACTTGGTAACTAAGTTGATAGAGGAAAATCCTCTGTCAACAAATGAAGAGATACAAGGTTTACAAAATTTAGTAGCCAAGTTAAGAGAGGAAAACCAAGCACTGTAGAATTTATTGGCTAAGTTGACCAAGGAGAATGAATCCCTTCAAAAATAGGTTCATGACGCATGCTCTCTTGATTCCTTACAGATAGAGGATATTCACCAACTCAAGGCAGCACTTGAGTGGACAAATTCCCCCAATACATCTCTCATGATCATTCAAGAGCATGCGAAACATATGCATGCACTATACCAGTTGTGGGTTAAAGAAGTCATTGGCATAATGCATAAAATTAGCTCCTTCTCCTCTTGGTTTGTACTTTACATTATTTTGCATGAGGACATGCAAAAACCCTAATCTGGGGGGAAATGATGGGGGTGAAATATGTCTATATTTTACCTTTTATTTGTCTTTAAAATTTTTCATTTCATAGTATCTTCTATTGTTCCTGTCACCATTTGTTAATGAACTGAAGATATTTTATAAAATACAAAGGAAAGATAAAAACCTATGAATATATCAAAATCCTTTGATCTTTTATTGATTATCTCTATGATTTTGGTAGGAGGAGATGCTTAATTGGTGGCATGAGGACAAGGGCATCAATGGAGTAAAGTTAAGGTCATTCAAGGGTCATTTTTCATTTTTGTTAAATTAGAGTTGCATTTATTTGTTTCAACTTGTGCCATTTTGAAACAATGGAAAAAGACTATAAGTTATTTTCGATTATCTTTTAAGGTTGTTGGCCATAGGTCGAAACAACCAAAGACTCATATGCTTTTATCCAGCAATAGTTATAAGTTTAATCAGTTTGCAATATGTATAAATATGTAAGCCAAGAATCAATTTATATAGATGATAATAATATATTGATACAAACTTCTATTCATGATTTAAAATATCGTGATGTTATTTGGATGTATGTTGATTAGTGTGGAGTAACTTGTGTTCATAAGCTTCATCACCTAATAATCAAAGAAGGCAGGGCCCACTTCCTTGGTTACCTAATGATCACTATAGTAGGAGTGCATTGTGTGGTAATAAACGTTTTAGCTTTAAATTCATTTTTTTGTGATTGAATTAGTTTGCAATTATCACTGTTTGTTGTTAGATGCATATGAGTTTAATTCAGCATGTTGTATTTTGTAAACATTGATCGATGTGATTATCAATATGTGTGAGTAAATTTTAATGCATTCCATTTCAATTATTTCTTTTGATTATGTTTTTTCTTAGTATGGAATAGTAATATTGTTTACTATTAATCATTTTTTTGATATAAGCTCCTGTCAAAGAACCAATATGAGGTTTGAGAGCCAAATTTTAGAATGAAAATAGACTAAGTAGCATTGCAGCCATCCCCACCTAGTTCATTATTTTCATCCCTTATGTAGATTTCCACAACTCCTTTCACAAGCTTACGTTCTTAGATTGACAACTAAAGTATAAATTGAGGAAATTACCATAAAATACCCAAGGACCAATCTAAAGACATGTACCAACTTGATAGGGTCACAAGAGAAATTTATAAACCCACATTTTAATCCAATCAATTGACATATGCATAGCTTTAGATATTATCATGCTACTAGTGAGCTTGAAGATATTTTCTCATATGGCTGAGCATAATATTGGCTCCTACTTTTTGGCTTATCATGTTTTGATCACTATTATGAGCTCTTTTAGCATGGTGATTAAATAATTAATAGTTTGTATGTGCATACTTGTATGAAATAGTATTTTTTATAGTTGTGTGGTGGATACAATTGTGGCTTGAGGTAGATTAGCTCCTTCAACAAGCTTGTCTTTCATAGAGGAAAGTGGATGCAATAGTTCATTCATGGCCTTGTGTGGATCTTCTTTGTAGGCTCTAACCTATAATTATGTTTTGTAGCCATATATTCATCCTTTGAGCTTTCATACCATTGGTTGTATGTTTTCCTTCCATATACATTATTTTTATATGTATGTATGTGTTTGTGTAGTCACATTTTTTTTATCGTGGTGATCTATAAGTTGGTCTTGGTATTTATTTTTTTGTTCCCCATTTTGGTAATGCTCATGGAGATAGCTATAGTTTGATTATGTTAGCAAGTGACACATGCACCAAGATATAACTTATTGGGACTTAATCCTTCCATGTTAATTTTTCTTGAGTCCCTTCCTATTATGTGTCTAACCCTTTTTGACCAAATATTTATAATCAATCAAAGAAAACTTTATTTGGGTCTTCATTTATGACTTTTTAAAATCTTGGTGTGGCTTTTTGTCATCCCCTCATATGTTGGAAATGATTGAAATCCATAAAATTCTAAGTATGAGGGCTTTGTGTTAGACTTCCTAAGTATTTTCAATGTTTTCTTAAGTTATGGAATTTCAAAATTTCCTTTGATGTCAAGCCTTTCACTTGTTTCCTAATGTCCTCACCCATTTACATTAGAAAATTTAATCATCAAGGTATCAAACTTCTTCCTCCAATGTTACCACCCTCATCGCATCTTGATCCCTAATCCTTGATCATTTCCACTAAAATACCTAAGACCTTTGTTTTACACTAGGTTGTCAAGTTTCCCCTTCCCAAAGTGTAGCCTTCCATCTTTTCCATGCTATCCCAGTCTTTGCTATAAAAAACTGCCTATTTTGGACTTGGCATTCCCTTCATACATTCCTTGACCATTTGAAATCTTCTAGTCCCTTTGCATTCTCTTTTGGAGTTAGAATTTTGGACTTCCCTCTCTCTTAATGCCTCCCATCAAAATTTCCATTTCCCTTATACTTATTGGCTTGTCAAAATTCCCTCCATTCACTTTCCTTAAGGGATGATTTTCTTAGTACTCCTAATCCCTAAACCTTAACAAACTAAAAGTGTTTGATGTCTCAATTTTAAAGGTTTGCCAAATATTTGACAATAAAGAAATAATAAAAGAATAAGTATTAGTGTTAGAAATTTTGAAGGTTCAAGAACCTCTTGAACCTTTGACATGGTTCCATGAAGGAAAAAAAATATAACTTTAAGATAGTGTGTGAATAAGTGTCAAAAAGTTCACAGTTCCGTTAACTTGTTGGCATGCTTCTAGTAAGGCCCTAATTTCCAACAAAATGAAACAATGAGGGGTGAAGAATAAAGTGACTAATTTTTATATTTATTTTGTGAGTTCATGGACCATGTGAAAGTGTGATATAGTTCAAGATTTCATCATTCTACTAACAATACAATATGGTTCATAAAAGAAAAAATGATCTAACATAAGTAAAGGGAAAATAAAGTGAGTATTTTAATTATAAAAAGTTCACCAATAAATAATAGTGTGTCAATACCATAGTAAACCCTGCCTACCTTCCTACAATTCCTAGAATTATATTAGTGGATAATAAGCCTCTACAACCACCAAATTTGATTTTGCAAGTGCCTTGAAAGCATACTTCAATCAAAAGGGCATGAATTCAGGTATCAAAATGAATGAAATAGGGGTGTGCCCTCATTAATGTGATAGTTAATTCTATAGATAAAAATTAATCACATGACGTCTCTTGGACATATTCATGAGATTTTATGGACCCATTTTGGTTGCACATGATCAAATTTGGAAGTTGCTAGAATTCAAATTAATAGTGAATTTGAAGTTGGTGATCTCACATTTCTAGGCGTGTTTATGGATCTTGAGATGACATAGAGAATTAATGTTAATGAAATCTTGTGCATGCAAACATCTACAATACTATATTTTCATATTTCCTCTCTGTTTTTTGAATACTCAAGCTAGAGGTTTGTAAATAAAATTTATTTTTTCATTGTAATGGTTGGCTATTCTAACTTTTCTTAGAACATGTGTACAGGGAATTCTAGGGTTCAAAATTTATTTTGTATTCCATCATTAGAGTTGTTTCAAAGTAATTTCCAATATTGGTATGAAAAAAAAGAGCTAATATTCCTTAATATAATGGTGGTTTGAATCCAAAGGAATTGATTGATTAAATAATTGATTTAAAGAACACTTTAATATGAAGATATTATTGATCTTGGTAGAGTAAATTTTATTATAACTAAGATAAAATATCATGTTAGTATTTGGTGGAAAGAAAATTAGTGAAAGATAAATAGAAAAGGAAAACCTAGTAATAAAAATGGGAAAGGGTGGTATATACATTCAAAATCAAAATTTATTCATACAAATTATCAATTTGAGCTATTGAAAAGTTACATAACTTGATCTATAAAGATATGACTATGAAATATTATACTAAAGAATATTATAGTGTAATCATAAGAGAAGTTCATCATGAAGAAAATAAAGGGAAATTGGATAGATATATCAACTCTAGATGATCTATCCAAGAAGAGTTTAGTATGTCAAAATGCAATCTATTGAGGAAGAATACTAAATATATGTAAAGGATAAAGATAAATTGAAGAAGATAAATATATCAACGATTCTAGATGATCTATCCAAAATGAGTTTAGTATGTCAAAATACAATCTATTGAGGAAGAATACTAAATATATGTAGAGGCTAAAGATAAATTAAGAAAAAAATAAAAAATAGAAGAAAAAAAAAGGTGGACGATTCCCAAGAGAAATATATCAAGGTAGAGGTAGAGAAGCATATAATTATGTAACAAGTTAAAATATGATAATAAAAGACATTACAAATATATATTATTTAAATAGAAATAAATGTATATATGATTATGATAATTATAGAAGATATGAAAGAAATAGAGTATTATATATATGAGTAAATGTGAGATCCTTTAGATCAACTTATTTCAAATGTGGAGTAGAAGGCTACAAAGAATTTGAATATACTCAATCACAAGGAGTATATGATAAAAGACTTGAGAGAACTTCAAGAGCAAAACATTTTGATGAGGAAATATCACCACATGAAAAGGTAAATATTAAAAACAAAGGTGATTCATTATTGATGAGAATAAATTTCTTGAAGTCTATAAGAGATTTTAATGAAGTATAAAGAAAAATATTTTTTATAAAACATTCATGTAAATCTAAATATAAATGTTATAAGATAATTATTGATAGCGGTAGTATTAATAATTTGGTTTCAAGTGAAATGGTTGAAAATTTGAATTTGAAAATATTGGAATTTCTTAATTCTTATAAAGTATCTATGTTGATAAAGGACCATATAATTCTAGTTAGTCAATAATGTCTTGTAAATTTAAGATTGGAGAATATGAAGATAAATTTTAGTGTGATATCATGTCTGTGTTTTTTTAATATTTTTTTGGTAGACCATGGTAATTTCTATCTAGAAAGCAATAAATGATGGTACAAAAAATACTTATTGATAAATGGAAAATGGAGTAAAACATGAAAAATACCCTTGAAAATAGAAGTTGAAAGAGTGAATAGTCATGTGAGAGTATTCTTGGTAAATGTTAAGAAATTTTTGAAATATTTGAAGAACTATACATTATTATTATTTTTTCTTCCTAAGTGTATGTAGTTAGAAAATACCACAAAGGTTGATAAAATAGTACATATATATACTTTTAGTTATTGATAAAATACAATGATATTATTTATGATAATTAAACTAAATAAATAATAATTGTGAGAAGCATAGTCTATTATATGGATATAATTCATAGTGAAAGTTTACCTAACAAGTTTTCTCATAGATTGATGCCAATTGAAAGTGTAGAGTTAAATAGACTAGTAGAAA